>LOJH01002019.1:47081-59069 GCA_001685095.1 Ellobius talpinus
CATCCATCCATCCATCCATCCATCCATCCATCCATCCATCCATCCAGTCACACACCCACCCATCATCCATCCCTCCCTCCCTCTGTCATCCATCCATCCAGTCACCCCTCTATCCATCCGCCCACTCATCCATCCATCCATCCATCCATCCATCATCTATTTATCTGTCGTCATCCATCCATCCATCCATCCATCCATCCATCCATCCATCCACCCATTCATCCAGTCACACACCCACCCACCCCTCCATCTGTCCATCATCCACCCATCTATCCAGTCACACACACACCTCTCCATCCATCCATCTATCCATCCATCCACCCATCTATCCCTCCATCCATCCACCCACCCACCCATCATCCATCCATCCATCCATCCATCCATCCATCTATCCACCCACCCATCATCCATCCACCCATCCATTCATCTATCCCTCCATACATCTATCCACCCACCCACCTACCCACCCATCATCCATCCATCCATCTCTCTTCACCCTGCCTGTTATTCATCTAACCCATCCATCTGTCCCTCCAGCTGCTCACTGACCTGTTCTCATCTACCTTCACTTAATTGTCCAAACAGCAGCCCACCCTGAACTGTATACTGTGGGTGTAGAGGAAGGCCAATGTAGACCATCCATGTCTGTGAGAAGTTTATAACCAATGAGGAACCAGTACAAGACACTGGGGGATACACTTTTGGGGTAGTTGTAGTTTTGGTGAGTCTGGGCATGTTTGGTCAGAAGTCAAAGGGCAGGAGAAATTAAGCTATGGTGACTGAGAGAACATGATTATCACCTTCTCTTTCATACTCTCTCACCTCAGCTCCCCTACCTCCTATTCTCCTCTCTCCCTGTTATTCTGGTTGTCATGAAACTTTCCCCCAGGCAATATAAAGAAATGCCCTTCATTCCCGATAGAGACAGGACCAGTAGACCAAAGAAAGAATTCTACCCAAGTCTAGGTTGGGGAATCAATGGACTTATTATTTATAAGACAGTCAAAGGCATTTATGCTGCTGGGAAGTCTCACCCTATTTATCTGTATCTTTAAGAAAAATGACATTTGGGGCTGGAGAGATAGCTCAGCAGTTAAGGACACTGGCTGCTCTTCCGGAAGACCCAGGTTCAATACCTAGCACCCACATGGCAGCTTACAACTGTCTGTAACTCCAGTTTCAGGGGATCTGATACCCTCACACAGAAAATATACAGGCAAAACACTAGTGTGTGGTGATATTTTGTTTGTGATCTAACAAGCTTACCTGAAGATCAGAGTGTGGAGCTAAGCCACAAGTTAGCCATAGAGGACAGGCAGTGGTGGCACACACCTCTAACCCCAACACTCAGGAGGCAGAGGCAGATGGATCTCTGTGAGTTCAAGGCCACCCTGGGCTACACAAGATTGAATCAGTCTAAAAGAGAAACAAAGCCAAGTGGTAGTGACTCACACCTTTAATCCCTGCACCAGGGAGATGGAGACGGGAAGGGATATGGCTGAGCAGAGAAAGGAATATAAGGCAGGAGGAGACAGGAGCTCAGGATTCAGTCTGAGGTTTCATGGAGATGGCATTCAGTCTGAGGACTTGTAGACACAGGATACCCCATTTCAGTCAGAGGATTTCGTAGAGGTAAGCATTAGTGGCTGGCTGATGTTTCTCTGATCTTTCAGCTTTCATTTCTTACTATCTGACTCTGGGTTTTTATTATTAAGACCAATTAGAATTTGTGCTACACTAGTGCACATTAAATAAATAAATCTTAAAAAAACACATTTATTTATTTGGCATGTGTGTGTGTGTGTGCGCGCGCGCGCATGCGTGCGCCCGTATGTGCATATAGTGCACATATGGAGGTTAGAGGACAACTTGAGGAGTAGCTTTTCCTTCCTCTAACATGTGGGTCCCTGGGATCGAACTTGGATTGTTAGGCTTGGTAGCAGGCAGGCATCTGTATCCATTGAGCCATCTAGTCAGGCCAGCTATTTGTCTCTTGAAGTAACTGTTAGGAGTTACTCCATGTCTTAGTCACTGTTCTATTGCTGTGAAGAGACACCATGACCAAGGAAACTTTTTTTTCTTTGTTTCTCTTTTTTTTCGAGATTGGGTTTCTCTGTGTATAGCTTTGTAACCTGTCCTGGAAATCGCTCTGTGGACCTTATAAAAGAAAGCATTTAGCTGGGAGCTTGCTTACAATTTCAGAGGTCTAGTCCATTATCATCAATGGCAGGGAGCATGGCGCTACACAGACAGATGTGGTGCTGGAAAAGTAGCTGAGAGCTTCATCATGAGCCATAGGCAGAGAGAGAGACACAGAGAGAGACTCTGGGCTTGTCATGGACTTTTGAAACCTCAGAGACCACACCTCCCCCAGTGACATACTTCCTCTCTAAGGCTATACCTCCTAATTCTTCTAATCCTTTCAAATAGTGCCACTCCCTGGTGACCAAGCATTCAAATATACAAACCTGTGGGGACCATTCTCATTCAAACCACCACACTCCATTTTGAGTGTAAGTGCCAAGAATGATTTTTACACCATGTTTACAAAGGTAAACACCACCTGCCAGCACACCAGGAGGCACAAACAATTTATTTGGGATGTTAAATAATGACGCTTGTGACTACAGTATCACTCCAGGAACACCAGACTCATGAATTTATCATTAAAGAAGATGGAACTCCTCCCCTGGATCTTGAAAAGGAATGCCCAAATCTGGACCAGGGCAGGTGCACTGAGTGGCTTGTCAGTCACAGCCCTGTCCAGGAATTTTGCCACAGTGAGGACTGAACCTGTCCCTTGCTTCAGCTCAAGCGCAGTGTTCTCTGCCTGTGACACAACCCATTTCAGGCTGACTCTTCAGTGACTGCACCTGACGTCTCTGTGCTGGTAGCTCCAAAGATCTGCCTGATCTCTACAGCCTTTCGTGTGTCCTTATCAGCTCTCTGCTGCTGATGCGAGAAAGCTGCACTCGACTGGGATGCCTCTTTATAACCACTCCTTAGCACTTTTGTTTTCTGAGATGGTTTCTCTGTGTAGCCCTGGTTGCTTGCTCTGTAGACCGGGCTGGCCTCAAACGTACAGAGATCTACCTGCTTCTGCCTCCCAAGTGCTGGGATTAAAGGTGTGTGCCACCACTGCCCAGTGAGTTCATTTTGAATCAGTGTGTGTGTGTGTGTGTGTGTGTGTGTATTACTATGTAGCTTGTGATCTAAGAAGTAATATTAATAACTATGATTGGAATAGAAGAATCTGATTGCCGATGGCCGCACCATCAGGTAAAATCTGGGTTACTTGGCAAATCACAGTCAATGAGACTGAAATGTGTGTTGAGGAAATGTGCCATCTGTGTTTCTGACACTGTGTGCTCAGGGCTCATTTTTAAGTAACCTTGGGGTGGAGAGAGGCTTCGAGAGACCCAGGGGCCTTCTGCATCACGAGGGACATCACTAGGCTCACTCTCTTGAGAGTGTCCTGTGGGTTGTCACAGCTGCTCTGTTTCACAGTAAGGATCGTGGCCAACTGGAAGCTGCAGCTGACTCCATCAGCCCTCGCCATCGTCTCTGGACTTTCCCTGTCTGTCTAGGGCTCTCTGTGTCATTGCCAGCACATCAGGTGTCCAGGGCAGGGATGAGGTTGTTGTGTTTATCAGGGTGTCTCACTGCTTGACACCTGGCATGTGTTGGTTGCACGCATCAGGAGCCTGGACAGGCGGGCTGCTGTCCAGGGATAATGACACAGTTAGGTCAGTGCAGGCGGACAGTGGGCAAATGGTCCCGACTGTGATAGTGGAGGAGAGACAGCAAGACTGTCTGGATGTGGGCCAGAGAGAGAAAGGTATCCAGACAACTGTGGGACCTTGGGGTCCAGTGTCAGGGTAGATGGTCCTACTCTGCTGGCAATGTGGGACTGAAAGGTCCCTGTCCTCTCAGGTGGAAAGTGTGTTTTAGGCTCCCTCATTAACCAAGGTCCTAGCATCTTGAGTGTAACATCTGGCCCAGCTACCTCTCCAGAGCAGTTGCATCCCTCCTTCTAGACCTTCTGCTTCTATTAATGAATTTGGCTGGCAGTTCTACAGGAACACAGCTGGAATTTGCTCTGTGTGGGGATTTTGTGGGTGCAAAAGTGGGGGTAGAGGAAGGCCAAAGGCCTTGTCTCAAAGTCAAGTGGCAGGATTGGGATCTGAAGGCAGGCAGGTCAACTTCTAAGTGGATGCTGAACCACATCCCTCTACAAGGAAGGTCATCAAGGTTGACCTAGGCCAGGCTACTTCCAGTCTCCCTCTGTCCCCCGCTCTGCCCTCTGCCCTCTGCCGTGGCAGCTAGCTAGCACCGCCTACTTGCCTAAAAGCAGACAAACTGTCGGGGTGAGGGGTCATCCCTAGTTTGAAACTAGCCTGTTCAAGGACAGTGTACAAATAATAGGAAAACAGGTGGACACGTGGCTTAGCCCGAGGGCCACCCAGATAGAACTGCTAAAGGTTCATCAACACGCCCCTTCTTGCCACTCTGCAACTCTCTGGCCCTGAGGGTGCCCTCCAGGTCACTTTGTAGGGCTGCAGCCTGGGTCACTGAGCCTCTGAAGGGAACTAGCTGTGCTGTTCGATACAGACAAGGTTGTATTCCCTTCAAGGGCTGGCTATCAGATAGGATGGCTCTAAGATAGTGACTGCCTCAGGCAAGTCCCCTTTGGGGTCTTGGTGGCTCCATGATTAGAAGCCCTTGCTTTCCTTCCCTTTCAGGACGGGAGGTAAACTGTAAAGTGGAGTCTTGGTGGCTCCATGATTAGAAGAGGCCCTTGCTTTCCTTCCCTTTCAGGACGGGAGGTACACTGTAAAGTGGGGTACACATATGAGGGATCACAGTCACTCTAAGCAGTCAGAAGCCAGCCATAGTCTGAATCCGGAAATAGAGGCAGGCCTATGGGGTTGGCCACCTCCCATGACCTCTCACATGCTTTCCTGATGCTGAGGTCATTGACACCAGGATCCTTGTGGGGTGTGTGAATGCAGCATCAAAATAGCCATGTCTCCGCCTCTGCTCACAGGTATTTAAGATCTGCAGAATTGGTAGGAGTTGGCCATTGTGGCACAGACTGAGAGACCAGAGCTCTTCCCATTTTCCACGCTATCCATGGATTTTGTTGCTGGGGCCATTGGAGGTACAAGCCAGGGATGGAGGGGTGCAGGGGTTGGGAATAGCTGGGGATGGTGCTTTTGTGTGTGTGGTAAGTGGGAGGGAGCCTTAGGTAGTTGGTATTCAAGCAGACCCCTGGCATGGACTATGGATGCTGAAGGGGGAAGGCCTTGGAGCTCAGGCACGATGCTGAGGCAGGCTAGGAATCCCTGGCTTGGGAACAGGAATGTCCCTGTGGGGTTAGGAGATGGCTGGGGTCCATGGTGTGGGCAATTGAGTCATGGGGGAGGGCTGAAGGCTCCAGGGAAGAGCAGTGTACCCAGGAGTTCTGTTGCAGGCAGCAGGAACGAGGCATAGAGCAGGCCCGGGTGGACGGTTTCTCTGATCCTCAGAGGCCTACCAACATCTAGCCCATCTGTGGATGAAACTGTTTCCTTTCTTGGGCGAGATGACAGAGGGGAGAGGTGGCTGCCCACAGGGACTCCATGGGCCAGCGACCCTCAGGCTGTGCAGCTATTTTGAGGGAGGCACCCTTGGCCCCGCAGCTCTTGTGAAATAGCCATGGGAGGCTTTCTCACTGCTGGGAACAGCCTGGGGCCTGAGAGGATAGACAGTACCAGCCTTGGGGAGGATTGAGTCCGGGCCCTGTCTGGGCTGCCTGGGGTCTTGACCTAGGCTGGCTTCTCTTCTGAACGTTAGCATCAAAGGTCAAGCCCTCCTCATAGCCACAGGACAGGCCCTAGTGAGGGGTTCTTGCTCTGTGCTGGGTCCCAGGGACTCAGACCCAAGCCTTTCCTTTAAGAACTCTAGATGTAGAGGTGGCCATGGCATGTGGGGCATAGCAGCAAGGCCATGGGACACAGGTTCTGATCAACATGCTTCCAGGCAGAAGCAACCAAAAGCACAGTAGGAAGGTGTAAGAGAGGAGGTCTTTGAGGGATAGGAGTTGGTGAGGGCTTTGAGAGACATAGAAGGCTATTCTATCTGAGTGTCTTGCCAGGCACTTGCTTTATACTCCCTGCCCCCTCCCAGGCATTCATTCTTCATTCTAATGCATCCCAGGACACAATCCCATGGGCCTTGTCATCCTCCATGGTGTTCTTAGCATCCTTGCTCGGGGTTAGAAAGCCCAAGGCCCTGATTGGCTCCTCAACTTCTTTAAGGCTCTGCTGGCTTTCAAGGCTGTAGAGGCCCCAGAGCTGGAGTGGCAGGGCCAGGAGGGCAGTGTGGCTCTCTTGGTCCAAAGCCAGGGTGGGTACTACAGGCGCCTCTGCAAGGGTGGGTTGGCAGCTGTTCGCCGTCTTCAGTTCCACTCAGGCAGAGGAGTGGTTCCTCAGTGGGCACTTCCCAAAGCTGTGACCACCAGGTGGCCTCGTTGCTTGGTCCTCCGTATGGGGGTTAGAGGACAATGGTAGGGAGTTCTCTTGGCCAGGAAGTCGAAAAGCAAGGGGTTGCAATTTCATAGTCCCCTCCAAAATGTGACCACAGTGACTTAAAGAAGTCCTGCGGGCTCTGTCACTCTCACATGTGGGCCTCTGGGGGAGTCTGTCCAGACCACAGCAGCAGTGCACATTCTGTCCCACACACACCTGTGGTTCAGGGACCTGGGTGGGGGTCAGGGCTGTTTACTCAGAACCCCTGTAACGTGTGGCTGTCCACTTGGCTCCCACACAAACCCTGCACAGGCAGAAGCTTGAGGGCAAAGTTTGCCTGGCTTAGAGACAGGGTCAGCCAGAGCGGAACCAGGCATGCTCCTAAAAGGTGATGTCAGAGGGGAGGCTGAGGAATGTCCTTGGCCTGAGCAATGGGGATTGGTACTGTTGGGCCAGGAGAGGGGTTGGGAGATATCTAGCAAGCTTGGCAGGTGCACACAGAGCCTTGGTTTCTCACCTGGCTGCGGAGAGGCAGAGCCCAGGTAGGGTCAGCTGGAGGTGGGAGAGGAGGGCTTGCTTGAGGCCACCTTCTCCCATCCCTCAGGATGGGTGGGCTCTCACGGCTGCCTCACCGGGTCCTCTGATTGCCTTGCAGGAGTCTGCGGTGTTGCTGTGGGCTACCCTCTGGATACAGTGAAGGTACAGCAAGGCCCTACCTTGGTTTAGATTACTTAGTATCTCTGTACCTAGCTCTGGCCCTCAATTAGAATGCTAATGGGACCTAGTCCTCTCCTACTCTAATCCTTCCCTAGGGTCAATGCTTCCCTAGGGCCCTTGGGACTGTCAGTCTCTCACCCTGTGCCTCAGAGGTCTCATTCTAAAAGGTGTCCCTACTCAGTCTACAGCAGCATGCCTGACTGTCAAGGGGCTGAACCTAGTCTTCTACTGGCTTTGCCCCAGGCCTAGGGCCAGCCATTCCTGAAGCCTTCTCCCTTTTCCATAGGTCAGGATCCAGACTGAGGCCAAGTATACCAGCATTTGGCATTGCATCCGGGACACGTACTGTCAAGAGCGGGTAGGACTGGGGCCCGATGGTAGGGTGGCATCAGGGACTGGGACTTGCTAGTGATGCCATTCCCCTAGAACCCTAGCCCCTTGGCCCTCTGAACAGGCATGGCTGTGCCCAGCCCTGGGATCCCCTCTGAGTCCCAAAGTCAGAGCACTAGAAACCCTATTTGATACAGAACTAAATCCCTTGTCTTTGAGGGAAGGGACACAGGGGAACCTGAGATTCTGAAGGTCAGGGAGGAGCCCATTCAGGGGAATGTCTTGCAGACACTTATGCAAGTGACATGGGACTTGGTGCAGGCAAGGGTTAGCTAAACATCATGCTGGTTCCACCATCATGGCCAGACAGCTGTCTTCAACCCCTCAAACACCAAGTCAAGTGCTAAGATTCCAAGGGTGATGTCTGGAGGCATTGGTGACAAGGGAGATGGTGGTCAGTCCCAGATGTCCTGCCCCAGGGCATTCTCTCTTGGGTCCTGTCCTTACTTGGTCCTTATCCACCAGGTGTGGGGCTTCTACCGGGGCCTCTCACTGCCCGTGTGCACCGTGTCCCTGGTGTCATCTGTTTCTTTTGGCACCTACCACCACTGCCTGGCTCACATTTGCCGCTTCCGGTACGGCAGCACTGATGCCAAGCCCACCAAGGCTGATATCACACTCTCAGGAGGAGCCTCTGGCCTTGTCCGGGTGAGTAGAGGCAGTTGAGGGTGGAAGGGCATCAGAGATAACCAGGGCGTTTGAATCTTACCTCCCAGCAGGTGTCAAGACTGAGACCCTAGGAAGCTAGAACCTACAGGGCATGGGGACTGTGGTGAGGAACTAGTATCCTGTCTGGGATGGGCTAGGCTCCTTGTGGTGTCCCTCCCAGAATACTCCAGTGGAGAGGAGGAAATGACCATAAAGAACCTCCCTGTCAGTGTGGGGAGCCACAGAGAGAGCACTCAGGTGCTTGAGACTTCCCAGCTGGGAGGGCTCCATCTTCAGGGTACCTAACAAATGTCTGAACATCATCTAATGTTACCATGGACACCTGGCATCCTTCATCTTCAGTGGAGATGAAGCATCAGGCACCACAGATGGGAACAAGGGCTGCAAATGCAGCTGAGGTCCTTCATAGGTCAGGATGGAGCATGGATAAAGCACTCAATCCTTACTTAATCAGAGTTTCCACAGGCTGTGGGGCTGTGTTAGATCCAGTATGCAGGGCAGACACCAAAGGCCAATGAGCCTAGTCAGCTTCTGAGCTGCCATCTGATCTGCAAGAGGTGTGAGGAGAATTAGGGCAGACCAGAGGTACAAAGACCCCAGTGCAGCCTGGTCCATCTGAGTCCCGCAGTGACCACCATGCCCTGCTTTTAGCAATATGACTACAGCACAAACAAGTGTGTCAATTATGCTCTTGAACTAGTCATATTCACTTAGCACCAGATACCTGTCAAGCCAGGACTCTCCATGCAGGAGACCTTGGTTTCAGCCTTCATTGGGCCGAGCTGGCTTTCAACCCAGCACTATCAAAACCCTGGGACCAGCTTGCAGCTTCTTGGGATCTGGGCTCTCAGCACTGGGTCCTCGAGCCAATGGGTAGGTTGTAGGCATGTCCTAACCTTGCTTCCTCTCTGTCCCAGGTGTTCTTGACATCACCCACGGAGGTGGCCAAGGTCCGCCTGCAGACACAGGCCCAAGCTCAGACACAGCAGCGGCGGCCCTCAGCCTCCTGGACATCAGTGGCTCCTGCTTTGTGTCCTGCACCCAATACATGCCTGGAACAAAGGCCCAAGTACCATGGGCCGCTGCACTGTTTAGTCACAGTGGCCCGCGAAGAGGGGCTTCGGGGGCTCTACAAGGGCAGCTCAGCCCTGCTCCTTCGTGAAGGTCACTCTTTTGCCACCTACTTTCTCTCTTATGCCATGCTCTGTGAGTGGCTCACCCCTGCTGGCCATAGCCAGCCAGGTGAGTGACAGGCAGAAACGGTGGAATTGGCCCAGTGGGATGGGGGCTGGGAGAGGCATCTGTGCACAATGCAGCTAACTCACCAACACTGAATCAAGCTAAGCATCTTTGCCTTATTTTCAATGGTTTCTGAGGTGTGTGCCTGTCTAAGGCCACACAGTGACTTTGTGACAGAGAGGTGTATCTTGACTCAGTGTTAGTGAGCTGTCCTGGCTGGGTCCTGTCTCTGAGAAGCTTGCAATAAGGCATGTTCACTGTGTCTCTTGCAGATGTCCTAGGTGTGCTAGTGGCTGGAGGATGTGCTGGCGTTCTGGCCTGGGCCGTGGCCACCCCCATGGATGTGATCAAGTCACGCCTGCAGGCAGACGGGCAGGGCCAGCAGCGCTACCGGGGCCTCCTGCACTGTGTGGTGACCAGTGTGCGGGAGGAGGGCCCCAGGGTGCTCTTCAAAGGGCTGACGCTCAACTGCTGCCGTGCCTTTCCTGTCAATATGGTGGTCTTCGTGGCCTATGAGGCTGTGCTGCGGCTCACTCAGAGATTGTTCACATAGGGCCACCGGTCAGTAGCAGCCAGCTCACAGCCGCTGGAGGCCAAGGGGAGCATGGGTGGGTTCAGGACCCCACAGGGCTGTCACTGGAACAGCAGAGGGCCTTCTGCGCAGTGACTTAGGTGAGGCCTGAGCTTGGCCTGCACAGCTGCTGCTCACAAAGTCAGGGGGTCGATCTGCTTGGGGGTCACGAGTCAAGGCTGTGTGGGTCTCCTTGATGAGGATGTGCCACTTGGAGTCATTTGTCACCGAGCAACTGTTCATTCCTGAGTGTCCTCCCTTGTCCACACCCATGACCTCAGAGCATTCCCTCACCAACCCCAGTTCCACTCATCTTCCGATTTATACTCTTCCCTTAAGAGACGAGGGACCAGACAGCAAGCTGAGCCATCTGGCTACAGGCTGGGCTTGTTCCCTGTCCCAGGCTGTCCAAGAGGGACCAGAGTCCTCATTGGCCGACGAGCTGGTGTGGGGCTTCACTGAGTACACATATTTACACTGCTTGCCACATGAAGACCCTGGAACCTGGGTCAATAAATGTTTCTGAGGTTGCTCAGCCGTGTTGCTCTGTGATCTGTGCGGTGCTGGCCCTCCAACCTTGTATTCACCCGGGGTGCCGTGAAACCTGTCAGCTCATGGTGAGAGGCAGTGTGAAGCCCTGGCCTAGAGTTCTTATTTGCGTAGCCAGGTACCCGTTATGTAGGGGTCCCTGGGGAAACCTGCACAGTCTTTACTTCTGGGCTGTGTAGTTTGTTATCTGTGTCATCACCAGGCCAAATACCTGGAGCACTGCGACAGGGTGGGAAAGTGCGGGGTCCCTTACAAAGGTTTTATGGGCCAGTGGCTTGGAGGGGAGGGAGAGGAGGCTAGTGTCTGCTCTTAGGCACACGTGGGATTCGCTCGTGCTTGAGGCCTCCCTTTCCGGAGACCCTGTGGCTTCTGGTGATGGGGGTCACTGGGAGTGAAGCTGGCAGCACAGTGTGAGCCCACTGGGCCTTCACAGAACAGCCCTGTGGTAAAGCTGGGTGATACCCGCCTCAGCTGGGCAGGTTCAGATGCCAAGCCTAGCCATGCACGCACAAAATGGTCTCCAGTTTTTCTCCTCCAATAAAACTTTCTAGAAGGTGCGGAATCTGTTTCTGGGTCTGCCCTTGTCACATAGGCCCTTCAGCACCAGATCTTACACCCAGGGCCCTTGCCTGCAAGACCTCCCACTGCCTGTCATCTCTTGGGCCTCCCCTCCTCCCGAAGAGATACTCTGGGCTCCTCCCATGGAGCCTAGCCAGCTGGCTGGTTGCTTATCTGTCCCATCTTAAAACTGGGAGCTGCCCAGGACTTCTCAGCCTCTGATGAACAGGGGAACTAGCTTTGCCATAAGGCCCTGGTTATGATGAAAGCCAGAGCGTCCAGGTGGGGCTGGGAGGCTTCTGGAGGGACAGGACTTCAGCACGTCTCCAGCTGCAGCGCGAGGGAGAGCTGGCCCAGATACCCTCTGCAGGCACCTGGGAGGGGCACACACAGCTGCTGTGGACTTTTTCAATGTCCTCTTCCCCTCATTTGCGACACGTAGTCCTCCAGCCTTGGGGTTCTCCTCCACTTTCAGTTATAGTTTCTTCAAACCATTTCAGTTACTTTGTGCAGATTTAAGAGCTGTTTGTGTGCTTGTTTGCGTTCTTCAACGCTGACTTAGCACTCCATATGCCTCTTCAATTGCAATCCTCAAGTCCTTTTTGTTTTAGTTCCCGAACTTGAAAGTTCACCTAGTTTAGAGAGGTCAAGATGCTGGGACATTCTGGGCCAGTGGCTGGAAAAGGACAACCAATGAAGGGGCCCAATAATTTACCAACTGTCAGGGGCCACCGGTACCACTCTTTCTTCTCTCTCTCTCTCTCTCTCTCTCTCTCTCTCTCTCTC
>LOJH01002020.1:0-27047 GCA_001685095.1 Ellobius talpinus
CACACACACACACACTCAGCTCCCCACAAAGAAATACATAAAATCCTTACCCTGTCACAATCATGACAGTGTTAATATTTCTAGAGCAGTATTTGGCCTAGCGAGCCGTATTACAGTTCCTTTGGGTTTTTTTTCTTAGATAGTTTCTGTCCCCACCATCTCTCCAACCCTGTGACTGAATACCTAAAGTGGCTTCACAGAGTCCCTGGAGGCTTGTTTGCCTCAGTTTCAGGGCGCCATGATCGCTTTATCCCCTTTTTTGTCCAAATGGTGGATCAAAGCTGCTCTCCTCATGGTGGCCAGGAAACAGAAAAGAGGGAGCCAGGGACAAAAGATCCTCTCCAAAGACATGATCCCAGTGACCTCCATCCTCACCCCCCCCCATTGTCTCCACCCCTCCCCATAGCCCCACCCTCTGAGACCTGAATCTTCAACCTAGAAGTCCCCGGGGATGTTCATTTGCAAATTGTCAGTTCTCTGTACCCTGTGTGTGCAGTCTCCTAGCTTCTGCTTGGTTGCCACGGGCATGTCTGTGCTGCTCCCCGACTGCAGGTGCCCCCACTCGATATGTGTGTAAACTGGGTGTTTTATTAGTCCCATCTCACGAGAGTCCTCCTAGAGCTTCTGAGATGTTCTTATTGGAGCTAGACTGGAGCCCGGTTACTGTCCTGGGCTGTCCCCTCTAATTATCTGGGGGATTCTCTTTTCCTCTTTGGTGTGCTGAAAGCCCCCATTTCCCACCTCCCACTCATTTTGTTTGCACCAAGCAATGGACAGTGTTCATCCCATTCTGCAGGTGAGCCAAACCAAGGCACAGGGCACCTCTGTAAAATAGTCCAAAGACACAATTTTATATATATTTATATATATTTTTATAATATCTCATACAAACCAGAGTCCATCTAACACTGAGGCCAGATCCTGATTATCAGCTAGGTAGTCACCACAGAAACCTAGTAGTCCTGGTCAAGGGGACAACTCAGGGCAGAGCTTGGAGCACCTCCAGGTGCCCGAGCCTTGTGTAGGCTGTGCTCATGTCCAGTTCATCCACGGCAGCGTTCTTCTCTTAAAGCAGCTTTTTAGCCCCTAACTCGCCATCCCTCATGGCAGTTTCTTATTTCTGGGATTAACTGTTTTTATTTTTTTAAAAAAAAATAGCTTCTGGGCATGTGACTATTCTCAGAACTTCATTGTCAGAAATAGTGTTCGTGTTAAATTGGAGCTCATTAGCACAGAATGAGAGACTTCATTGAGCCCTAATTTTTTGGGGGGTGTCCTCTGTAGCTCTGCCATGGGGCACCATGGGGGAATAGGGGTGTTTGGAGCAGTGAATTTTAAAATAATAAGAAAGATCTCCTTTCAGTGATGCAGGGGGAGAGGGTCCATCATCCATTGTTCTCACCAAGCCCTGGCTGTTCCTTTGTTGTGGTCTCACAGAAATTTCCTGAGCTTCTTAAGCCACTAATGCTAGTTGTATCCCCGGCAGCCATAACACATACTTAAAGCATTATTTCCAGTCGAGCTTTCCCTATAATGAATCTGACAATCCCGTTTTATGATTTGTTGAGTGGTTAATTCAAGCTACACGGATCTCCAGAATGAGCTTTCCTGGTAGAATCCGTGCTCAGCCTCCACCCACTAGTACAAAGGCCTGGCATAACCATCCATGGAGGACACACATGGGCGTGACAGGACCATGATGTTGGGTCCACACCTGGAACTTCGGAAAGGGTGTCAGTCTTTACTCTTCTTCCTCCGGAAAAACACTCACCACACACACAATAGTCCTTCTCTGATAAGCCATCAGTACTGTGGGTGCTGCCCATGAGACACCCAGTGTCCCTGTAACTGGGGCCTAATGTCCCCAAAGCATTGGCCACCACTAAAAGAAATAGAGGAGGCAGGGCATCGGACGGCACCTCATCTGAGAGAGAGATAGAATAAGGTACTGGGAGAGCATATAACCCAGAAATGCAAGGTCAAACAGTAAGGTATGCCCACGTCCCCATGTCCTTATGTTCCTTTACAGGAAAGATTGTTACATTTCCTTACTGGCCGCAAAGGACATAGTGGGGACCATTATAAGAAAATTATATTTTGATTTAAGAATATAAATCATAATTTGATCTAAGATGTTAAGAAAGGATCTCTGCGGCAGAGGGACACGTGTTTCCCCACAAGCATCTGTGTTTCCTTCCAATAAGAGTTAAAATAAAGAGAAGACGTTCACTAGTATTCTGGTAGAGGATCACACACTGAGCCCCAGTACCTTCTAACCATCAGGCTCAATGAGTTGAAGATGTGGAAGTTTAATAAACCACTTTTGTGTGGACATATGTGCTCACATGTGTGCAGGTATGTAGAGGCCAGATGTTATTTTAGCAAAGGAACCAGCAAATGTTTTCCTCATGGACCAGAGGACAAAGATTTAAAACTTTATGGACTCTGTTATCTGTGTTGTAACCACTGTAGTATAGCCATTTATAGGACAAATGCAGTCAAACACAATACAGAAAAAAACTGAGTTTGTCTGTGTTCAATAAAAGTTTATTTATGCAATAGGCAATGGGGTGGTTTCCATGAGCCTACTGGAGTGGATATTGGGAATAACAACAGAAAGAGGAAATAGAGGGTACTACTGCCCTGCGTGTGCCTGCTGGTGTCACACTCTTGGACAGCATATACATATATATACATGTGTGTGTATAAATAAATATATATATATATCTTTATCTTCGTGTGGATGTATATATTCATGTGGGAGGTGTGTGTGTGTGTGTGTGTGAGAGAGAGAGAGACAGAGAGAGAGAGAGATTCAGGGAGTCGAGGGAAGAGAAAGCTGAACACACATACACACACAGAAAGAGAAAATCCCCAAAATGGCGTGGTCATCATGGCACAGCCAGGTTTTCTATCACAGTGATGTAAAGGCGTCAGCCCCAGAGGTACCCCAAGGAGAGCTGTACACAGTGCCTAAATCCCTGCTACTTCACGCTCTTTGCTTTGGGCATCTGCCTTGTGAAAGAAAGGACCTAACTACATGTACCTACGTCCTGAAGGGAGGAAAATGTGCTTTCCCAGGTTGGTATAGCAGGTTGGCGGCTTGTCACTGGGGCTTTCAAAGTGAGAATTCGGACTATATCTGTGCTTAAAGCAACCTGGAAGTTCCCTGCTCCAGAGGCAAGAATGCCCGGGAGTCAGCAGCAAGAGAGAAGATCTGCGTGAGGTGGGAGGCAGGGAGACGCTCAGCCTTCGCAGCAAGCTTGCTCAGGGATATCCCTACCTTTGCCTCCAGTCCTTGCCACCTTAGCTGTGGTAGTCACAGGGTTGCTTGAAACAGAATGCTTCAAAAGCAGCATATAAGTATTTCCAGAGACTAGGATAGTGTGTATTCCTTGCCTTGGCATATCTATATAATTTTAACTGTCTAAAATATGACAAATTATGTGTCTGAGGGTTAGCATACTTCCTTGGAGCCCTATTTATCCCAATGTTCCTCTGTTCTTCTCCAGCCTTTTTCTTTTTAACTGTCCCTTCTACCTAAATGCATCACTCCGACTTTAAAAGCCTTGTAAGCCAGGTAACAACGCCCTGTAGACTTGAACACACATATCTCTTCCAACATCTAGAAAGCCCCACTGGACCATTTGCTGCCACCTCCTGTTTCCAGAGTGGACATTTTGTCACAGAGTAAGACAGAAAAACACACCTGCCCGCATTCCTTCTCCGTGGCGCTGATCCCCTCCTATGCCCAGTCATCTCTAAATAGAGGTTTCTCTCCCTTTCCCGCTAGCTTGGTGACAGAGCGTGCCGTGGGTGTGCCCTGCCTTTGAAGTCTGACATAGCCTCTTCTGATTCATTTGTCTTCAGCTTGGCAGAGCGCTTACAGTCGCTAGCCCTTTAGCTAGGGAGCCATTCTTCTGCTAGGAGATGACCTTTTACACAGAAGACGGGGCTGTCATCACTGATCTCTGGCATATGAAAGTTTCTCGTGTTTTCAGCAGGGAGCAGGATCACACCACACATGTGTGGGCATTCGTTGTGTGTTTCTATGCAAGTTGTTTATAAAGATTCTTACTTTTTGACTGTACATAATCCTGAGACACTATTGTCCCTTTTTGAAAGCACTGTTGGCCCTCACGGGGGATACATCTCTCCAATGAGTTTTTTTTTAATTGAAAAGAAAATATTTGTCAGATTCAACAGCTCTTGGAGGGAAAGACGTGTGAAAAGATCATTACAATGATGAGCCATTTCCACAGGTTTTATAAAAACTAATTGTAGAGCTTTGAAGTTATGAAAATGCCCTTTAAAGAATTCTTCTCAGAGACTTGAGGAGTAAAAGCAATGATTTCTTTCCTTTTCCAAGATAAAATCTTACACCCTGAAGCCTTCAACATCACCCTTTGTTTCTTATCAGGAGTCTAATGTCTGATTTGCCTCCAAGCAGGACATTATTTGTTATTTGCTCAGGTTCCACCCCAGAGTTGTGGGATTCAGGGTGAGCTTTGCAAAGTGGGTGAGGATAAGGAGGTTTTCTCACCTCATGCAAGTCCTCTGGGTACCCCACTCAAAAGGGATGAGTTCTGACCTCAGGACCTCCATTCTTGGCTCACGTCTCTCACACCTCACAGTTAGGAGTACACCAAGGCAGTCTAGTCCACACGGGATCATGTCCTGTACTCTTAGGGAAGATGTCAATGCCAACAGCAGACCAACCCCAGCCACTCCATCAGAAGTCAGGGAACTAGATTTTTAAAGCCTGAGTATCACTTAATGGTTACTCTAAATCTTTGGGTGCCCCCTTTGACTTCTACACATGGAGCCTGTGTTTCTAGATCATAGCCTAAAAGGTGACAGTTCCTGAGTGTCTTTACAACCTAAGAACAGGTTAATTGCTGCCAAGACACTGACCACAGAGTTCCTTACCCTGGCTTAAGAAAGGAATTGATCCCCATGATATGAAATGCTTATGAAGATGTAGACAATATTGATATTTTGAATGCAATAATATTTAATATTACTTTTGTATTTAGCGATAGTCTCCCAACTCTCTCTTTATGATAATTCAACAAGGTAACTATTTTTATATGTCAAAACAGGGTTCAGAAAATTTAAATTTCTTAGCTATGCTCACATAGGTGAACCTGAAATTCAAAACCAGATAGATTTGATCTGTGATCTGGTGAATCTGGTTAATATGGGTCATAAAAAAAGAACTTTCCTAATCTAGCTGCTGGATAAAAGCTGTTATCCAGAAAGAGAGGGAGAGAAAGAGAGAAGGAGATGAGAAGGAAAGAGAGATGGATGAAGCTGGTTATTCTAGCGTTGTGGAGACTGGAGAAAAACACAGATACTTCTAAAGAAAACACGGCCAATTTTAGTTCTGTCTGGCTCATTCTACCCATAGTGGGGTTCATTAGTACGTGGTGGCTCAGCCCACTGCGGCAACTTGGTTCCTGAGCACTTTCCCCAGGACATTTTCTCTAGAATCTGAGGGACTTTGTGACATTATTAGTTGACTGCATTTTGATAGAAACACTTGGATCAATGTTCAGGGGTGGCAGGTGCCCCAGCTTCTGCTTTTTCTGAGGACATGCTGAAATGCGCTCCTACCTGTAGGAGGGTCCAAGAAAGCTTCCACAGGATTGACTGAGCTGCTCTGATATGGCCAGGTGGAACCAGCTTTCCCATCAGGGTGGTTTGTTTTCTGATGCCAAACAGAACCTTAACCTCATGAGGCAGAAGCGGAGGTTCATGGAACTGAAAAAGCCACATGGGCTCCTGACCGGACCAAGCGTCAGCGTTTGATTAGGGGCTTAAACAAGGTCACTGGCTTCTTCTCTCTCCTGTCACTTGCAGCTGTCTGCCCCTTCATGCTTTCTTTCCCTCAGAGAGCTCCAGGGCTCTAAGTTACAGTCACCTGTGTCCTTTCTTTCTCTCACCGAAGACTCCACAAAAAAAGAAAGAGAAGTCACTGAGGTGGTTCAGTGGGTTGAGGAGCTTGCCTCCCAGCCAGGTGATGTGAGTTCTACCCCCAGGGTAAAAGAAGAAAATCAACTCCTACAAGTTGTTCTCTGACCTCCAGCCATGCTCTTGGCATGAGTGTGCACACACACATAATAAAACAAGCACAGAAGATTCTCTCGGCAAGCGTTCCTTGGAAACCTGTAGGGTTATGTGCTGAAACCAGAACCAAGTAGGACGGTTGAGGGATTCAATATTCTGATTGGCGTAGGCTTGCATCAGGTGCTGTGTCCTTGAAGTCAGCCCCCACCCAGAGGACATGAAGGATTTAGGAGGAGAGAAATGGCCATCTCAAAATGGTCACTGCCAGAAGCGTGATACTTAACAGACATTAGGGGTCAATGGTGACAAATGTCCACAGCCCTGCCTGTTCAGCTTTGGGGCTGTCCACGAACTGGGTAGGAGTGTTCTGGTTCTCTCTCTGATCTTTACTGTTAGACTTGTATAAGCATGTGAAGCCAGAGATCCAAGGAAAAAGAATGCCCTGGGCTTTCTTAGATTGTGCCTGACTCAAGGTGTGTGGCATCATGGGGCTATGTGTGACTGTGGCTGGTGTTGATTGGCTGGTTATATTTTTGTTTTGGGCCCTAGGTTTGGTTCCCAACATCCATATCAGGAGGCTCAGATCCACTGTAACTCCAGTTCCAAGGAATCTGGTGCCATCTTCCGGCCTCTTTGATACTAGGAATGCACAAGGTCCCTGATGTGTGTGTGTGTGTGTGTGCAAGTGTGCGCACACACACACACACACACAGATATTCACATATACCCATCAGATTTTTAAACTTCTTAAAAGAAAACATCACCTTGAATCTTGCTTATATAATTCATACCTAGAAGCATCTTTTAAAAATTGGGGTCCTTGACCCCAATCCTGACATGCTAAAGAAATCCAGCAACTGGCCAAGTTTTCTCTAAAGAATCTCGAGGTGATTATTTCAGACTTCAAACCTAACTTTTTGTGGATTTTCACTCAAGTCTGGATGCTCTTGCAACCCAAACTAGCCCCTACATTGTAAATATATTGGCCCCCGGGACTGTCTTCAATAAGTCTTTATTTGCAGAAACAAGCCACAGGTCACATTTGGTGTTCGGGCTTTAGTTAGCCCATCTCTGGCCTGGGGGACCATGGCTGTGACTGATTTCACCTGTTTGTCACCTCTGCCCTCTGGGCTTACATTTCCAGCTGAATTGTCAAGAGCGTGATCCAAAATAATCTTTGTTTATCTTTCCAAAGTGCGCAGATGGAAGTCGTCTTGTTTGGGAGTCATTGGGGGCACAACAAGCTCTACCGAAAGGACCCAAGAATGTCCTTAGAGCCTACAGCAAATGTGGCAATGACTTGCCGCTGGAAGGCCCGCGGTCACCTGGTGTGCGCGCGCACACAATGTGTACTTGTGGACAGTACAAACCTCGGCTGTTTTGTTAAGGGCCTTTGGCAAGTGGAGCTCATTGTGCCCATCTCCCTGGAAACCAGACACAGGTTCAGCGATGGAAAAGAGAACGTTCTCTCAACTTGCCTGGATGCCTCTACGAGGCACAGAGTTGCAGGGGCGCTAACACTGCCCACTCCTACTCCCCAGGTCCTTGGGACGTGCCTCCCTTCACGGGCTCCACCACCGGGGGTTACAGGCAGCACTGAGGCCTCCACAAAGATAAGCCACACAGAGCTCAGTTGCCTGATGCCTGGGTCCCTCGGCGACACCACTATTCTCTTCCTTTTGCGGTAAATGTCAGCCCTGCTGCCTCTCCCAGCAGCTCACATCTGTGTGCGTTCTTTCATTTTTCTCTAGAGATCCCTCCTGTCCAGGATGTTTTTTATTTTACACTTGAAAAAAGCCAAGGCTGTCTGCGCGGAGCCACAGAGCCTGCCTTATCTGCTCCAGCCCCAGCTCAGCGCTGCAGCTTTTTGCCTCGGGGGCTTCCTAAACCCTGCTTGAAGAGGCAAAGGATGTGCCTTCCTCCTGTCACTCTGGCTGCTACTGCCACTGCCTGGTGGGTGGACAGAGTTGGAAACCCGCTAGTCAGAAGTGAGTTACTGCTACACTCTGACGACTCGGTACTTGAAAACTCTTGGTGGCATGGGTGGAGAGTGACTCCTAGCTTAATCTAACCCCCTTCTACTCCAAACCTTAAGAACAGAGTAGGGACTGCTCAGGGCACACTGCACACGTAATGGAGGCTATAGGTAGGTGCTTTTTCCGTGCTGTGATCGACATCATCCCAACCCCATCCTGTGTGTGCCCTGCATCATTAGGCTAAGACCTAGCATCTTGCTGCTTCTTCCTCAGAGCCTAGAACAACAGCAGGCCTGAGCCTTTGGGTCAATATGACAGATCTTCTTAGGGCTCACCCTGGTCAGAGTAAGCTCTCAAGTGTGCATGCCCAGAGATGCACATTGGGTTTGCATAAAAAAATTTAGACATCTCCCACATTCTGAACCTCAAGGAAAGGATGGGACAGCCAGCTCAAGAACACTTGGTCCATATGGCCTGGGACTGGGGCATAGAGTCTCAGGAAAAGCCAACCCACATTGATTCAACATTTGCTAAGCCTTCTCCAGGAAGTGTGCAGAGATATCTGGCTGTCCTCCCTGGTTCCTTGATTTCCCTGACCCTCATAACCCAAGACTACAGCCTGCGACTCTCAATGTAGTTCCTGTTCGTCTCTTATCCAAAACCCCCACCGTGCAAATTGCATTTAAAACTAAAATCCGTGGTCTTTTCCACTTTTTGGTGGTATTTCTGTCTTTTTCTTCACAGTGGTAATGAGCCTTTTAAGAGCTATATGTGGAGCAAACATTTTACCTGTTCATTCTTCCCTCTTTTTCCCTGCATAAACGTTCTACATTTTTATGCAATCACGTGGATCCTGTTGTGTAGCTTCTGGTCTTCCAGTCTTGATAAACATGGATGTCCTTGGCAATGCTTATACCTTAGTCCACTTGGATTTTCTTCTAAGAGGTTTTAGTGCTTTTTATTTTACATTTAAGTCACTACTTCATCTGGAACTTAGGCTTTGCCAGAGATGAGGGTGAGGGAACTAATTTTATTTTACTCCGACATTGACAAATTGTGGTCCACAGACCAGCCTCCTATGTTTGTAAGTAAAGTTTTATTGGCATGCCACGGTAGCCATTCATTTGCATATGTTTGGGGGCGGTTCTCTGACATGACAGAACTCAGTCACAGCAGTAGAAACTCTTAAGTCCTCAAAGCCCCAAATCTTCACTTGACAGGAGCGGCTTGCCAGCCCTGCTCTAGGTGGCTATCATTTCTGCCAGCACAATTTGTTAAATAAACCACTTCTGCCCTCTGTAATGGAATTCTTTCTCATATACGAAATCCTAATGTATCCTAGCATATTTTCCTGGATTTTCCATTCTGTTCTGATCTTGCCTGTCTCCCTGCCAATACCACTTAGATTGGATTACTATGACTTTATATTTGGCAAGCTATATCCGCCATCATATTTTTTATTTTTCATGCTCGTATTTGCTGTTCACATGTAATTGCCCTTCCATTACAATTGAAGGTAGTTTTATCCGTTTTCAAAAGAGAAAGAACAACCATTGGAATTGTAATTAGAATTGCATGAAATTTATATATGTCTCCTACGAAGAGTGGATTTTCTTGTAACACTAAGCATTCCTATCTGAGAAAATATCTATTTAGTTCTTGTTTGGGGTGCTTCAACAAGATTTTTATAGTTTTATTCACACGGGTTTGTGCTCATCAGTCTGCCCCAAAACAGAAACCAAGCCTGAAATTTAAACAGGGAAGTTTTATAGAAGACTTAATAACTAGTAAAAGCTGCTTAGCTACTAAAAGGGTTAGAGAGAGCTCTGAGAACATACATAACAAATGTAGAGAGCAGCAGCTGTTTCCAGGGCTGAGGATAAGCCCTGTTTAAAGGAACGGAATGAAGAACTTGCGAGAGAGCCCTGACCCCCTGGCTGAAATTCAGAAGTTACTGGACTCACAGAAAGTGGTATAGTTGCCACAGGGTGCAATAGGCTCCACCTCCCCTCTTTATATTAAATTTGTCCCTAAGAGATTTTGTCATTTTCCCCTCCAACCTTTCCTGTCAGTTTCCCCCATTCTCATTTCTGGGTACTTACTGCTAGTCAAGAGTGAAGCTATTGATTTCTGTATATTTATCTTTACTAAATTGTCTCATTTATTTGACCAGCATTTCATTAGCGTCTCTTGGGTTTCCTAGGTATTCAAACGTCTCGGCCCAAAGATCATTTTATCTGTTTCTCAGCACTGATACTGATGATTCCATTTGCTTGCCGAGCGCACTCCGAGTTGCTCAAGGATGCCCACTTTAGCAACTCCTCTCCTCTACCAAATTTTCTTTTAGGCTGGATTCCCTCTGTTTTTGTTTGTTTGTTATCTACTGAGTAAGTTATGTCAAATTCTGGGAGATCTACAGCTATGTCCAACTCTCATTTTAATTAAAATCTTCTTATATTTTGATTCCTTATTTTTCTTTATACGTTTAGTTGTTATGTTGTATAGTATACACAGGTATGGGAACATAATATTTCCTTTGCAAGTTGTGTTTTTTTTTAATTCTGAGTGCCACTCCTCATTCTGTGTTCCTCTTGGCCCGTTGACCACTAGCGCCATGGCTGGTATAAAACAAGCATCTACATGCGTGGGAATCTATATTTCTGGGTTCACACTTTGTTCCACTGGTTCATTTGTCTATCTCTACCTGATTGTCACACTGAACTCCTCGTTCTTGCTTTATAAGAAGACTCAGTACCTGCTGTCGTAGTTAGAATTAACTGCCAACTTGACACGGCCTAGAATCACTGATTTTAAAAAAAAATCTCAATTGAGTAATTGTCCTTAATAGGTTGGACTGTAGACATGTATGTAAGGGATTGTCTTAGCTGATGTAGGAGAACCCAGCCCACTGTGAGCAGAGCCGCTTTGTGAGCAGGTGGTCTTCAGCTAGGAAAGCTGACTGAGCATTGGAACCTGTGAGTGCTTGCTGCAGAAACTGACCCGGTAGACATTGTTCCTCCATGGTTTCTCCTTCAGCTCCTTGTTTGAGCTTGAGTCCCTGGTCTGACTTCCCTCAATGATGGGCTGTGACCAGAAAGTGTAGCCTCTCCTTCCCTAAGTTGCCTTTGGTCGCAGTCGCAGAAATGAAACTAGAATGCCTGAAATGTCTAATTGCCATGCTCTGGCCACTATATGCAGGATGTAGGTAGAGGGGCAAGATTAGAATAGGGAGGCCATCTAGCATATTATGTAATAAGCAAACAGGCGATTGTGGTAAAAAAAAAAAAACTGGGGCTCTTCTATTGTTCTACAAACCTCAGATCATGAAAGAACAAAAAGTAAAACTCTGGGGTGGAGAGAGATGGCCATCTATTAGAGCATAGACTTCTCTTCTAGAAAACCAGAATTCAGTTCCCAGCCCTTATCAAGCAGCTCACAGTTGCCAATAACTCCAGCTCCAGAAAGAGTTGATCTGGTCTCTACATGCATGTATACATACATATTTGCATGCGCTCATGCGCACGCACACACACACACACACACACAGAGTTAAATAATGGAAATAACTTGATAGATATGGAGCAATGTTCCCAACACCATCATACCAATTTTACAGTTATCAAGAACAATAAACTGGTCCCTAAGAATGGTGACTGCAAGGTTCTGCACCCTCTGAGCCATCACCACACCTCATTTGGATGCATCCAGATGCGGAGGAAGCACATTATCCTCTTCCACTTCCACTTTACATCCGCCTTTTGCCAGCTTCTTCTCTACTGCCACTGCCATGCCTTGCACACTGACTCCATCCAAGGTGAAGGAAGCCAACCACTGCACAGTAAGGAGCACACATGACCAGGCAGCAGTCTTAGATGACTCAATAAATTATTTTAAAGGATTATGAAAGTCTTGCTGACCAGGCTGGAAATCCTAGGAAAGACCTCACTCAACGTCAGGGGGAAAAGATTGCCTAAGTAAGACCTAAAGCCGTTGGTCAAGAATTTTCCGCAGTATTAGACAATTCCAGGTCTATAATGACATTCTTAAATCCAGACTATTCCAGGATTTCTACTGTGCCTCTAGTTACAATATCCAACAGCAGTTTTTGTTTTCCTGGGGGCGGGAGCAGAGAGGGGAGGAGGAGAAGGAAGGAGAAAAGAATAGGATGCTGGGATTAAAGGAAGCCTGGTGCTTTGTATAGAGTGAATGGCTCTAAGCAAGGGCCACTAATAACTATTCACATAAGAAAAAGAAGTCAACAAAACTTGAGCTTTCTAAAAGAAAATCACTCACAGCACCTCCAATGACTTAGTTCTGCCTCAGACGGGAGCAGATAAAGCCTGGGTCCAACTGGGAGTAACAGAGACCGAACTTTTAGCTGTAGACACCAAATAACACAGCAAGAAGCAACTTGAGGGAGGGAAGGATTTATTTTTGCTCATGGTTTCATGGCAGTGAAGGCATGGACTCCTAGGATTGTTCTCTTTCTGGAACTTAGCATACAGCTTGGTGTATCTGCGAGGATCAGGAGACAGCTCTGGGCCGAAGCAGAACTGGCCTGGAGCCCTAGGGTTCAGCACATATGGTTCCGTGTTTGCTAGCTAGCTGTCTTTTCTGTCCAAAATGTCCCACAAACTCCTCAAACAGCACCACTGGCTGGGGACCAAATGTCCAAACACATGAGTCTGATGGAGGATATTCCATATTCAAACCAAACATTCCGTTGTGAAATGCAAATCCACTTCCTGCCTTGGAGCTCTGTTTCTTCCATGCTTACGAGACATAAATGGCTGCCTTACACTCTTGCTACAGTAGCCATGAGCTCTCTGGCTGTCTGCCATGCCCTCCTTGCTATGATGGACTGTATCTCATCAAACCTTGAGCCAACATAAATCCTTCCTCCCTTAAGTCACTTCTGCTCAAGTATTTAGTCCCAATAACAAAAAGTGAGGTGGGTGCCAAGACTGGCCATTAATTGATCCTGGTCAAAACCACCGAGGTCTGTGCAACTGGACTCATGCACCAGTGTATTTAATAACAATAAAAAACTTCCAAGAACAAAAAAATTGAAAGTGAACCCCTTTGATTCCAGAGACTTGAAACATCTGTCAGTATGTTGCAATGTATTGGCCTTACTCTGTCTTCATTTTAAAACAATAAATTTATGGGATCATCAAAGAAATGAGAGTTCTGAGTAGATGATATTATAGAAATGTTTCAGGTATGACAATGGATTTATGATTATAAGAGCCAAGAATGAATTTGCCTGCTCCTCCTTCCTCTACCTCCTTCATGCTGGGATTACAGGCACATGTCACCATGCTTGGTGACAGGAATCAAACCAAGGGCCTCATGCATGCTAGATGAGCACTCTTTCAACTGACCCTGTATGCCCAGACCCGTGGTCATGTTCTCAAGATGCTACTATTGCTTAGAGATGCAAGGTGAAATAACATATCTGAGATAGGTTTCAAAGGAATAGGTGGGAAAAAATAGGTAGAGTCAATGAAGAAGGCTAGCCATGAATTGATCATTAGTGAAGTTAAGAGGTAAGTATAGAGGTTTATTTTTTCTATAACATAAATAAATGTAACATACAAAACATAAATAATTGATATATGCTTGTGTATGTGTGTGTATGTTTATGGTGGCCTTCTATATACTTGGGTTGTATCCATGGATTCCCCGAGTTTCTAGAATTCAACAAACTACAGATTGAAAAAGAGTCAAAAGGAAAAAATTCATCTTTGCAGATGCACAGGCCTTTTCCTTGTCATTATCTCCTAAAGAATAAAGTGTGGCATCTACTTACAGCTATTTACATGGTGGTCCATTGTGTTGGGTATTATAAGTTGCCTAGAGATTGAAACTCGCTATAGGAGGATGCGTGTAGTTTATATGTGACTGCGATACTATTTGATGTGATGGGAAAACATGCATGCATTTTGGAATCCCAGTGGCTTCTGGTACTGATCCCATGCAGATACCAAAGGGAAAGTATCTTTATGTTCCAAACATGTCATTCTTTAAGCAATGGCCACCCAGTCTCATGATCTGCTGGCTGCCTTGCTTTCTCTACTTACTGGTTTCCCGCACTGCTACCAGACACGGCTCTGAGGAAACAGCTGCAGAACCGAAGGCTCTGGCCCATCTACTGAAACCCATACCTGACATATTGTTCTTTTTATCCCCAGAGCACACGCACTATGAAACTCTGCTCGTGCAGGTCCCGCAGGGCTCCTGTGCTGGGAGAGACAGCATGCTTTGCAGTCCGATGTCTTCCAGTAGCTAATGCACGTCACCAGAGTCCAGTGTTTACAAAGATGCAAGTCGTCAAAAGGATTCGCTCACAGTAACTTTCAGCTCCTCCTTTATTGCGCTGTACAGGGAAATCGCACACTGTAGTAACGAGGGAGGCAAGAGTTTGCAGAACTCACCTTGTAAAGGTCTGAACCAAAGAGGCATTCAGAGGCTTGGCCTGAGGCACAGGGCAGTTTGACCATGCCCTGCTTCATTTTGCTCTTTGAACATGAGTCATCTTCTGTATGCTTCCTCTATACTTTTGCAGAATCTATACTTTTGCTGGCCTTCCATCAACTCATAAGACGTTCCTGTAATGTCTTAGATTTGGGGTAAGGAGGAATAAACATGGACTCCATGTTATTTGCAGTCCTGCATCCCTAAAACTCTTTCAGGTCACCTCCAAAATAGAATATGAAGAGACTCTTCCATCATAATACCACGGGCTATATTCTCTCTGCAGGCTCTTGGCCCAGAGGGTTATAGGAGGTTGAATGGAACTGAACTCTGCCTGCTTAAATCACTTCACTCTTAGTCCCTAATCTAAGCTTCATAACAAAAATTACAGCTAAAGCTGAGGGGCCCTGAGGTGCATAGCCACACAACTGGACAGACATGGAAGCAGGGGAGTAGTGTTTGACAATGAGTTTGTCTCTCTTGAGTCAGAGAAACTGGACTAGACAACCCTGAAACCCTCCCAGCATCACGGATGTTAGTCTCTGGTCCCCGTTGTCTCTGTTTTCCCACAGTGGAAAAGTTAGGTACCTCAGAAGTCAGTGACAACTAAGATTCTGTCTCCAGATGCTCAACTCATTAAAGTCTGTGAAAGCAATTTGACAGCACAGAGGATGTGTTTTGACATTGGGGTGGGGTTGACACTGTTACTTGTTTTAGCCAGAAAGAGGTGTGTGTGGAGGTGTCTGCGTGCGAGGGTGTTTCCGAAGTAGGTGTCACAGTGTTTGTGCGGGTTATGGGTGGGTGTGAGCTACTTGGGTGCTTCTATACTCTTTTTGTCCGGTGTTGTTTCTGTGATGAAATGTCTCAAAGTCCCTGAGTCTGATTTTTTGTGGCAATTCTGATTTTTCTCCCGTGTCACTAGAATTGTCCAAGGCCCCATCCTCCCTCTCACCGTTTTAATCAAAATTACTTCTTTGTAACCTAAGAGATACTGTCTCCAAATTTCATACTGCCCTCCCTTTCCTCTTACCTACAGGGGCAAGCTGTCCTTCAAATAAAACAATTCCTTTATTGCATGATGCAGAGAATAAAACCTTTGAATTTCTTTGACCAAATTCTACTTTAAAATTAAATCGTGCAAATAATTCTTTAAGCACCAGTTATTTACCCCATTGATAAATTTGAATTTTTATCTGAATTTGGATGGATTCAAATGTGTCCTGGCAAGTGCTTCAGGACAAATAGCTTGTGCAATGACCAGCAAATGTGCTAGCCTTCTCATTTCTAGCATAGAATAAGCAGAACCTGGCCATTTCTGTTTCATGTGTTCTTTCTAAGCCCTTCATCCTCCTTTGAAAAGAAATCTTGTTTAATAGATCACAGACATGATCTTTTAAACTGTTTTCAGTGGTTATGCAAAATCTTCACCAAAGCACTGCTAGGTAGACTAGAGGAACTTCCGGACTTTAATCAGCCACGAGAGTCGGCGGGATTTAGAAGTCATTTCTCAACTCGGGATCACCTGCAGGTAATGAAAAAGTCCCAGGGAAGACTGCTGAGTGAAAAATGCCATTGTATACATAGACTTTTATGGACTCTGAAAAGCCCTTTGACTCCTTGGAAATAGAAGCTATGTTGGAAGTAGAAAGAGTAGAAAAATCCATGTGACATGCGCATGTGAACGCGGCACTGATGTTTAGGCTTGAAAAAGAGCGAAGAGGTGCTGGAAGGGGGCTCAGAGCCACTGACAATCTTAACTGTTTGCCCACAGGGGCTGGGCTGAGACCTTGAAGGGGAGGGAAAGGGCATTGCCATCCATGAGAGAGACTTTGAACTGTTTGCCAGCATCCTTGTCTTCAGAGCTCCAAACCAGGCAGCTGCAATCCCGGAATGGGAGCGACGCGGAGAGATGGGAATCCGCCTGGGGATGAAAAGACCAAACAAGATAAAGGATAGCAGCTGTTCCGCCAAAGCTGCCTCTGCAGGCCTCGCTTGTGTTTGCTAGAACAAACCAAGATGGACAGTGTGAGGCTGTAGGAAGTCCCCTGGTGGCTCTTGGTAGATGGAACTTCCTTCCCTTCCTGTCTGTGGCACTTCCCATCATCTGATCCTGGGCAACCCACTTCCTCCCTTCCTTCGGTCGGACCTTTCATCACCCATAAAGTTATTGGTAGGAAAGGCTGACCTTGAAAACATTCTACCATTCGATAGTGACATGCCAAGAGGGAAGAGCTGGGCTTCCCAACAGGATTATAACAAGGAGAACATTTTCCAGAAGAGATTTTCCTGTTTTGCTTATCACCCCAAATCAGGATCGCTGGGTAGTTTTACCCAGAGTACGCATAAACTGTGGGGGGATGGCTATACCTGTGATAGCCCAGCGGAGAAAATGTGAAGTCATCCCCAAGGCTGATGAGGCAGATAGTTTGAAAGCAACACGATATGGTACCAGGCTGGGGAGACAGCTCAGTAGATAAGGTGTTTGTTCTACAAGCATGAGGACCTGAGTTCAATACCCAGAAGCCATGTTTTTTTTAAAAAATAAAAGTGTGGCGATGAGCTATTTGTAGTCTGGGGACTAGGGAGGCAGAGACAAGAAGGTATCTGAGGCTTGCCGGCCAAATAGTCAGCTGAACAAGCAAGTCCCAGGTGCCAGTGTAAGAGACACTGTAGCAAGGGGAGCAGGCTGTTTGTCGTCCCAGCTGCCTGGCTATCTTATACCCGAAATAATCACACAGAAGCTGTATTTATCTAAACACTGTCTGGCCCATTAGCTCTAGTTTCTTAATGGCTAATTTTTACATATTAATTTAACCCATTTCTATTAATCTGTGTATCGCCACGTGACTGTGGCTTACCGGCAAGATTCTAACTGGTGTCTGTCTCAGGCGGGAGATCCATGGCGGTTGCCACTCTGCCCTTCTTCCCAGCATTCAGTATCTCAAAAAAAAATGAGATGGTTGGTTCCTGAGAAATCACGTACAAGGTGTCCTAGTGCTCTCTACGTGCATGTACACATTTATGCTTGTGCACACACACACATACACACACACACACAATTTAAAAGTAACAAGATTCCCCCCAAAAGAAGCCAACTATATCCATAACAGTATCCAGATTGGCCAAGATGGTGCTCTGACTAAATTAGGGTGACACACTGAGCATGCATGATGCCCTGTGGTGAAAACCTCTTAACACTGACCACACTAACATAGCCACTGCATCCAAACTCCCCAGCCCTGCTATCCAGATGCAGAAAGAAGGTGGAGATTGCAATCTTGGGATCTGAGCTGAGCCTGCAATGTGTTATGGGTCGAACATGTGGACTTGACTGTGCCCCAGACAAACAATTGCAGCCACCCCTGGGGCTTCTCGTTTCTGTTTCTACACCCCCCCATTAACACCCAGTTAATGGCTACACACGTGCACCAGCTCTTCTTTGTCATCGCAGCCCTGCAGCTCCCAGTCACCCCCAACCTGCCTCCCCAGATAACAGAACCTTAATTAACACTAGTATTCAGGCAGAACACAATCTGTTTTTGATAAGTCGGGTAGCTTTGATGAAAGGATGAATGTGACTTGTCACATGGAGCCATTCTTTCGTCCTCTGACAGACACCCAGGTGAGAGTGCAGCTGAGCTACAGTGACATGTGCCGGGTCGCATGAAAGCCATCACCCTCCAATCAGTTCTCTACCTGGATTTGAAGTCTTTTCCGAAAGAGGGTTGGTGCCGCATGCCTGTTCTCACCGGCGTTGGTCTTTTCTGGTTACATGGCAACCAGTAGCTGGAAGGTTACAAGTGGGAGGCACGGGGCTCAGTGTGAAAACTTTGGCCTTGAAGTTACAGTTTCAAGAGAAGAACAATTCCTTGCCTGGTGGCATGAAAGGAATCCTTTGTGTAACGCGCAGCCATATCACTGACCGACTGACCAAGTGATAGACTGAAAGGATTTCATAGAGGGAGTTTCCAGAGACTTAGCCCTTCAAATGAGCCTTGAGTGCAATCTCGAAACACAGACACAGCCATCCTAATTCTGAATCGTTAAGCTGAGTGTTCTTCCGCGAAACAATACCCTTTGCTTGGTCATGTGGCGCCTCTTGATCTTGGCTGTGCCTTTGCCTTGCCTTGAACTGTTGCTCATTCCAGACTGCAGGCCTGCCTTTGGGTGCTTGGCAGTGTCCAGTTAATGGATAAGAACAAAGTATTTGAGTCATTAGGGTAAAAACAGCACCTGCATCTTCTACAGACTCAAAGAGGTACCTACTGTGAGGTCAGGACTGAGATCAGGCAGGATGCTACTTTGCTGTGAGGCTGGAATTTTCCATCCATCACCCCATGTAAGTCTCCTGATGACCTAGGAGGTCTCCACATAGTGATGGGAAGTCAGAGAAGACTCGAAAAGTGCTACTGCTTTATCCAAGATTGCCACCCAGACAGCCTTAACTCCCTCCTTTGGTGCCAGCTTTTAACTCTGTGACTTTCACATGTATGCATGTTCCCTGCTTAAGGGCCCTTTACTGGTTTGCTGTTTTGCCATATTGAAATCCTTGTTTGTCTTTATTTTGGGATGAAGTATTACAATGTAGCCTTACTTGGCCTAGAACTCACTATTAAAACCAGGCTGAACCTTGAACTCATAGAGATCTGCCTACTTCTGTCTCCAGGTACTGGGATTAAAGGTGTATACCACCGTCTCTGTCAAGATCCTTATTTTTTTCTAACCAAGTCACCCCACTTTTATGTTGCTTTGGGCCTTGTCAGATGCCCAGCCTGCCTACTGCCTAGACCACTGTGTTTACTCAGCTGTATTATATCCATGCTGGGAATAGTAGGCATTCCTTTCCAAAATGAAAGCAGAATCACTGTCTTCAGTGTGCTAGCCGGGCACTCTGGAGGAAGCTATCACATCACATTGTTGCATTAATGCATCCATTTTGCTGAGCCCTGCATTGTGAGAGTCCCAGGAAGGATTTTACCAGTCCTCACAGCATTCCTGTGTAATGATGTGGTGACCCAAAGGGGCAGATAAGTATGAAAACGGGTCATAGTTTTTATATCCATGAGCATGGATCCTGGAGATGGCTTTCCCAGATCTGAATCTCAACTGTGCCATTCCTTAGTTGTGTGATCTTGCCTAGTTACTTGACATCTCTGAATTTCTACTTCCTTGTGGGTAAAGTGGTGATAGAGATGGTCATCATTACCTAAGAGTGTTCATTGTTTTCAGGACTCAATGAATGGATATAGACAAAGAAAGTGCTTAGCGTGCAACACATTCAGTGAACACTGGGTCCTTTAACAACCTTTGCACTCCAGAATATTCCCCATTATAGACTGAAATAGGTATTTAAATGGCACCTTACTTAAGGATCTGAAGTGTTTTCCCAGCACTGGGTAATATAGTCAAGGTGCAATTAGCCATACATTATAATATTTTTAAGTGATTCAAGTGACACTTCTTATGTCTAAGCGTAATCTCTCCCACTTTAGCATTTATCATAGTTTAATAACTACTGAATGCTGTTGAATTAAAATACTGTTCTGTCTGGGGACGCGTTGACCCTTCGCATAGCAGAACTTATCCAAGGCTCTGCCAGAGCCTGGAGAAGAGCTCGCTGCAGCAATGGGATTCGCGTGCTCTCTGGAGACAGAAAAGACTGGGGCCGTAACAGGGAAGCTGTGACCTTTAGAAACTAGGCATCTTCCCACCTGCTCAAAGGCTAGCTGGGGCTCTACTCATAGTAGGGATAGTTCCGTAACACTTCATAGAGACCTTTTGAGAGCATTGGTTCCTCTTACCCACCTGTGTAGTGGAATAAATATGGTGTACTAAGACTCTCTCTGCCTGTGTGTGTTTGTGTGTGTGTGTGCATACACTGAATGCATATATGTACAGGTGTGGGTGGATGTGCATATGTATGTGGGATGTATGTGTGAAGCCCAATGTCATTCCTCAGGTGCTGTCTACCCTTTTTGAGACAGGGTCTCTCAGTGGCCTTGAACTTGTGAGGCAGGTTGGATGCCTGGCCAGCTAGCTACAGAGATCTGCCTTCCTCTGCCTCCTGAACACTGGGGTTATAAGCACAAGCCACCACAGCTTGCTTTTCACATGAGTTCTGGGCATCAGACCTGGTCTTCACACTTGCCAAGCTCCTCCCCAACTGAGCCGGTTCCCTAGGCTGATAGAAGTGCTTTTGGCAGTTTTTGAAAGGTTTCTCTAATCCTCCCAGCAGCCTATACTGTAGGGTGGGCATGAGGTATTTATCTTCTTCCATGCTTACCTTATGTGGTCCCCAGTGCCCATGTGATGCATTCAATTCCATGTATGCATTTGATCGGTGTTCTCATGCCACTTGAAGATAAATAACACTGCCCACTGCCCACTTTACAGATGAAGACAATGAGGCCTCGGATAACTTGCCTGATGGTAGAGGTATCTAGACAGGATGGACTAGCCTCAGCCTGTATTCCTTAACTCTCTCATTTTTTCCACACCTGTGGGCAAATGATCCTCATGTTTTGATGGGAAGGAAGAGGCTAAGTATAGGGAAGCAGCAAATCCTGGCTGGCCCAAGGACTGTGCACTAGATTAGAGTAACAGCAGAATGGTTCCCTTCTAGATGAACTGCTCACAGCAGTGACCCCGTCCAACGTAACATTGTTCTTAAATTATTCAAACACTGTGAAACATTTGTTTTTCTAAGTGGCTATTTCTCTCCTCTTCATTGTCCATTGTTCTTCCTGCTTTAGGCTGTGAAAGGTGTCAGCCTGATTTAAGACTCTGTGGTCTTCTGGGCAGGCAGCCATGTTGGTCCAATGGACTCATGGGATCTCTTTCTGTCTGGTATATCTTAGACTTAGCCCTGAAACTGTGCAGCTGGATCTAGCCGGTGACTGCTCATGGAGAGGCAAGTTGATAGATTTCTGTAAATCCATATGATGTTTTAGTGAATGCTCCTTTACTCTAGGGGTGTGTTTCCTGATGCACCTCTGGAAACCTGAAAGGTGGGGAGAAGACTTCTTGTGTGTGCATGAGTGTATATGTGTGTGTGTTTGTGTGTGCACGCACACACACATGTTCATACGTGCATGTGTGTTGTATAGTTATCCTTTTCGTTGAATCCAGCAGAGGGAAGGCATAGCCTTAACTCACTCTCTGAGTGTCTAAGCTACATGGATGTTGTGCCTTGCCCTTTAGAATTGTCGCCACATGAGCTTTCTTTCCTACCATGAATTATTTCTCAAGGCTCCTGCAGTTTTCTCTCTATTCACCTTTCTTTGCCACCCTTTCCACGTGTGAGTTACCCCGGGTAGGATTTTGTCTCCATGCCCCCCCACTTTGACCCCATTGTGTCATATCATAAACCATTTACCCCGGGGCTACACATCTTCGTAACACTCATTGTCCGTGACTGCATGCTATTCCACCCAGTAGCTGAGAATCTTCTGAAGTATGCCCCTCTTGCTGGACACTAAGGATGTTTCCAGTGTTTGCTCCTTTAAATAGCACTCTGGTAAACCCTTTGACGGCAGTGCGTCCCCTTCCTCTGGCTGTTCCTTCCTCTCCTCTTACAGTGTCTGTGCCATTGTTTCCCTTATTTGACTTAAATGCAGTTATATTTAACCCTTCCTTGCCTCGTGATGTTCTTCTTTCTCTCTTCAGCTAGATGCCTGATTCAATCCCACCTGGCCACACTCACGTCATCCTTTTTTCTCTTGAGCCCTCCACTTATCTCTTTCCTAGATCCCTTCCCCTTCACTGAGCATGCCCAGTAGCTAAAGCTCACTCATACCCATGAATTTTTAAATCTAGGTTTCTCTAGAATATTCTTTCCTCCCACCCACTCCTGGCGTTTTCATCATGATTTACTCTGAGAAAAGGCATTCTCTCCATGGCCGTTAGCAGGATAATGCGACATGATACAGGGCTGAATTTTACAGTAAGATGGGGGTTAGCAGCTAGCATGACTTGGTACTTGTATTTCGGGAGTGCCGGACTCTATAAAGATGGGAATCTATAAAGAGCCGAACAGCATCTAGGAAAGCACACAGCATTTAGAATTGGGCTAGTATTGACCCAGGTCTCAGCTCTGCCATGTGCTAGCTCTAGGACCTTCCTCATGTCACTGAACAGGGTGCCTTCATCACTGAAGAGATTGGTGAGGTGTGATTCTCACTGGGGCTAAGCCCTCTTGGCTTGACTTTCATAAATGGTTGGTTTCCACTGTCCTAAGCTTGAGTGCAATGTCTAGACTTGTGTCTCACTCACCAGGGAGAAGTAATAAATATTTATCGAAGGCTAAGAGCTCAAAGGTGTAGATGCCAGCCCTCTTCTGTAGCCTCGGTCATTCCACCAAAGAAGTAAGCAGATGCCATTTCTGCTGTGTGGGAAGCCAGCAAATCTGTGACTGCACACGCACATATGGCCAGGCAGCAGCTGTTTCCAGATGGGAGGTGGCACCATGCCAAGTACCAGAGGCCTCTGCACAGAGTGTAGTAATGAGGAAGGTCCCACATGCCCCTTTTGGAGAGAGGCTCTCATTGTGGAACGTGTAGCACTTCGTAGACTTCCTCTCAGCGATCTTCACCACAGGCCCACAAAGAAGGCATGGCGCCACATGGCCATCCAGGTTTCCTGTGAACAGTTGGGACAGGATAGTAAGTGAAGAGAAAGGGTACAAACCAGGAGACATGCACATGTCCTATTCTACAGATAGAAAGAGGGCAGAGAGATGTCAATGACTGACCCCACAATTAATGGGATGTTGGAGACAAATTTAGGAACCGTTGTCCCAAGGTCTAAATATCACCAGTACCGCTCTCATGAATGGAAAAACGCCCCCAGCAAACTGCAGCTGTGACGTAATAGAGGAAGGAGACAGAAAATCACAGACCTCCGGGGCTCACAGGCAGATGGCCAGGTCATAAGCTCCTTTAAATCCAGTCTCTGTCCTTCAGATCATTAGAAAACATTCCAGCTCAGGCTGGGGTAACCTTTTGTTAAACTGCTGGCTTTACCTAGAGCTCCCTGGATACCTCTATTCAGACTGGGTCATCCCCCAAATCACCCCTGTGACAACCTTGTGCCATGCTGTTCTGACACTTGGCTAATTCATAATTATTTATAGAAAGATTATAACCAAGAGTGGAAGCTCTAGGAATGGGGGGGACTTTGGTTCCGTTCACCGTACACACATCTACTACCAAGCATGACAAGTGCTTGTGGGAAAATCCTGTGATGTATAAAATTTAAATGGAGACACCAACAAGAAGTCAAGTCACAGAAAAGGAAATTCTTTGTCCCAGGGTTTGATGGCATTTCTTCTATCCAGTGCTACTGTTTTAGACTTACACCTTTGCTTCACATGTTTTAACATCAGGAACAATTTTATTAGAGATTTAAAGGAAATACCCAAAGCAAGTTAGGAGTAAATCTCAGTAGCTTCCCATAGGAAGATGGAGGGGACCAGGAGAGCAAGCCATGTATTTGAGTTAGGCCAGCATGGAGGTCAGCCAAACAACCACATGGCAGGGAGGAGATAGCAGAGAAAGAGTCAATTCCAAAATATTAAGGAAATTACTCGAATTGTCTACCTCTACTTCCAAAGTGAAACTGATTCTTATTTTACAGAATTAATGGTGTGAGTATCTGTAGCTCATGAGGCCAGGGATAATGCTATCCATCTTGATTATCCACTACATCGTCATGTGTAACACACAGAACAAATTATGTGCTAAATAAATATTTGTTGAAGAGTTTATAAAAAAAAAGGAGCCTATAGGTGCCTTGAAATTCACCAATCCATGTCCCATCAATTAAGAATATTTAAAAATTAAGGCATGGTCTAATTGACAGTTTTTCCCTTTGAAATTTTTCTCTTGCTTTTAGTTTATCACAGTCCGTTGCCTCATTTAGAAAACAAAACTGGGGTACCAGCCATATAAATCTGTACTGAGTGTCTGTTCTGTCATGCATAAGATCAGTTGATAGAATAACATGGGAAAAGATGGTTCACTGGTTGAACTTCATAGATCCTAGAATATGAAAATATGTTGGCGAAGCAAATCATAGAATTTGGAACTGTGTTTCAAATATGTAACAATTAGTTTCCTCTACATAATAAAGAACTCTGAAAGCTTATATATTAAAACATTAACCACTTATATATCTTATGGTCTGTGGGTCAGAAATTTGGCCTCATTGATCTGGGCAGTTCTGCTGGCTGACTGAATTGGGTTCATCGGATCTTGGCTGGAGGGATTTATGAGAAGCTAGGTTGACCAGTTGGCTGTTGGTATGTGCCTGGCTGAATTCTATTCTATTTGGTTTTGTCTTTTGGCATGTTAAATAAGACTTATATAGAAATCTCAGGGCTTCCAGATTGAGAGTGAAAGGCACAAGAACTGAGACCTAGCAACCACCAGAACCCAGTGTCACCTGTGCTGTGCTGCGTTGGTCAAAGGCATAGTGCCAGGCTGGATCCCAGTAGCAGAAAAACAGACCTCACCGATGAAATGAGTTACAATCATCTAAAATCCATTCAACAAAAACTATGCTATGTCTTTGCATCTTACTTCAGCAGGTCTCAATGGCTGATGAGTTCAGTGTGTTCCTGAAAGAGAGACAGTGGTGCCTGCAATTTCATTCTATTGTCCCTTTAGCTCCTTTAGGCCCCCGCCATGCAGGCAGTCCACCTTCCCCGCCTCTAATTCTGTCCTAGAGTCAGATCATTTCCCATTTTTGCTTACCAGAAATAAAAAAGGTTTCCTGCCTGTAAGTAAAGCAGCATGCTGGCTGATGGTCAAGGGTCCTTCTTACCCCGTACAATCTTGCATCAGTCACTGAAATATAAGAAGAATTCATCTGTGGTTCTGGATGTTTCTGTGACTCATTTGCAGGGTACCCAGCAATCCTTCGGAACACTCTGTGAAGTGCGCTGTGTTGGTCTGGTGAGGCCTAACACCCATTAGACACTCCTGCTGCAAATTGGATATGCCAGTCCCCGTGGGCTGGTGCCAAGGTGTGAATTAGATAGAGATACTCTTGATTTGGTCCTCTGGCCTCCTGATTCTGTTCCTGGGCCATCCTGTGGCCAGCCAAGCCTCTAGGCAGCCAATCTGACCTAGCTGTCGTGGGGCGAGGGGATTTGGATGTAGGTAACAACAGACAACTGTAGCAAGTGTGGCATCCCATTTGCAAACTCTCACAAAACAGAGAGAGTTTCAGAGAGCTGAGCCTCTTCTGCTTCTCTTGGGAGCACACCTTGCCCTGGTGGCAATGTGGTGATGATCAGAGGTCCTGTGGGGTGAGGAAAACTCAAAGGCTTCTGGCCTAAAGTAAATAGCCAAAATGTTCTTGGCTTGCAGTTGTCCCAATTCCTGTTGGAATCAGTAGTCTAGGAGGGTTTGGAAAATAAAAGCTGGCTATTAAGTCCACTGGGAGCACATGCTTCTCTAAGAATGCTCAGAAAGGGAGGAGTCAGGTTAGAAAGGTGGCTCAGTCAGTAAAACATTTACTGTACAAGCGTAAGGACCAGAGTTCAAATCCCCAAAACCCACAAAATCCTGACACGTTTGAGAGTCAGAGACAAGAAGGTCCCTGAAGTCAGAGACAAGAAGGTCTCTGAAGCCAGCCAGTCTAGCCCAACTGGTGAGACTAAGGTTCAGTAAGAGACTCTGTCTCAAAAAATATGGTAGAGAGCAATGAAGAAGACTCCCAATGTCTACCTTACATTCATGCAAACACATGTGCAATACACACCACATGTACATGACTGCCCATGTGTACATGCATACCACATGTACATGCATGCCTACATACATGCACATGTACACCCACATGTGTTTCACACCACATGTACATGTGCATGCCTGCCTACATATGCATACACACCATATGTACATGCCTATATGTGCATGCACACATGCATGTACATGTATGCACACCTTACATACATGCCACATGTATACACACATGTTCGTGCACACACAAACACAGATATATACCACACACACATGAGGGCAGAAGAAGGAAGAAAGGGAGAGAGACAGAGAGAAAGGACCAGGGAGGGAAGGAATCAGTGTGCTGATGTAGGGTTGCTACAGCAGGGAGGCAGAGGTGTGACCAGGTCACAGTCGAGCTGAGTTTCTTCAGGCAGTTGGGGCACATGTACTTTGGTTTTCTCTTTCTTTCCCCTCTTTGCTTCTTGCCCACCTTGTCCAGTAACATAGAAAGGAGGGCACATGAATTGAAGAGGTTTATGACCTCCTTTCTTCTGCATTGTGTCTTGAGTGCCCCATCAAGAAACCACAGATGGCTGGAGAGATGCCCCTGGAGATGTGATACCAACATGTGCTGCTCTTCCAGAAGACCTGAGTCCAGTTCCCAGCACCCACAGTAAATGACCCTCATCCACCTGTAACTCTAGCTCCAAGAGATCTGATACTCCATTCTGGCCTCCAGGACCACCAGAAGATGCACACACACACACACACACACACACACACACACACACACACACAC
>LOJH01002020.1:27086-42489 GCA_001685095.1 Ellobius talpinus
CACACACACACACACACACACACACAAAGTAAGGCAGAGGGAGGAAAAAGAACAGCTGACACAGATTCAACAAAAGAATGGAAATGGACTTCTCGGCAGGCCATCAACACGTATGGCAAACAGGCACTCAGTGTTTATTTGAAGTCCATGTGCCAAACAGTGCCATGAATACATGAAAGGAGTCTTTGTAGAGTTTACCAGCTCCTGAGACAGACAGCCTGGCTCCACACTCCATACTGTGTGTCCACGGTCGTGCTGCGGGGCCTCAGTTTCCAGCCTAGATGATTATGATTAAGTCAATCCTGACATATAATGCAAGAATAGTACTTGGCACACGGAAGATGCCAGAGTAAGACAGCCTACTGTCCCTGCTGCTGTCACTCATCCTGGGCTTAACCTTCACAGCCACTTTTGTTATACCTAGTGGGGGCCTATTTGGAACATAACACCCAGAGAAACTTAATCACTTCTCTGAGGCCACACAGTTAAAGGGGAAGCCCTTGACACAGATCACTGTCAGCTTTCTAAGCTGCGCACTTGCTCACTACCTTCTATCTCTCTGTCCAATTCAGCTTCACCCCCCACACACACCATACAAAGTAGCTTCAGGTGGGCAGTAATTCTCCCGATCGTTGTTTGATCATCTCAGAAAAGAATATCATCTCATAAGACCTGCCCAGTGATCAATACCCATACACACTGAATCTTTAATGCAGTGTCTTATCAAATTAGCAGCTTCCTCCACAACTCGGGGCAGAAATCAATGTTCCCTTGACCTTAAACATGCACAGACTTGAAAACGCTCCTGCCTCAGGGCTTCTGGGGTCAGTGGGTGAAGGGATCCACTCTCAGACACGTCCGCTTGCACGTGGGAGATGCACAACTCTGGGCATATTGTGCAGTAACAGACATAGCAAAAGTGGCTCCTCTGTCCCCAGCCCCACAGGGCCTTCTTAGAGCCCTGAGGCAAGTGACACCCAACCAGAAAGCTTCTGGTCTCCATGTTAATCTATGAGTATGGAGTCCCCAACTTCTAGGAGCTACCTCTGGCTGTCCTCCTTGTGGGGAATGCTGAGTAAACTCAGCTCTCCTGTCCCATGCACAGGTTTGTAGCTTTGCCATTCGTGAATACCTTCCTGTCCTAGCCGGAGTCACTTCTTCCCAGGACTGGGCCTCCTTTTTACCCATTGGCTCCCATCTCTACTTCTCTTCTCAGGCCTGGGTTCCCTATTTCTTCCTTTTGTGCTCACTTGGGGTCTAATAAGCTTCCATAACACCTTAAAAATCTCACCATGGAACGGCCTAGGAAGGTCCAGACCAGATCTTCTTTGTCATCTATAAACTTCTTCTGTCGTGGGAGTCTAAAGCACATGGCTGGGGGCTGAGGGGATGGATGGCTTACCAGTTAAGATCACTTACTGCTTTGGGGGAGGACCTAGATTTAACTCCAAGCACCCACTTCAGGTAGATTACAACAGCCTTTATCTCCATTTCCAGATGACCTGTGCCTTCTTCTGGCTTCTGTGTCACCTGCTCACGTGTCCCAAGCCCGGACACAGACAGACACTATACACCCAATTCAAAAATGGGAAAAAAAAATCACCACAATTTAGTAGCTAAGTGTCTATGACTTTGTGTTGTCTTGCTTTGTCAAATGACAGGATTTTGCTAGGCAATTGGCAAAATCCTCCATTTCTGAAGTTATATTCTCATATAAATAATGAAAGGTATTTATTAAGTGCTTATTGTATACAAAGTACTGTTTTAGGCAGTTTTTGGGCATCATCTTGTTTACTCCCATAGCTGCTTTAGCATAACTGCTATTAATGCTTGTATTTTTCATATGAAGAACTGAAGCCCCGGGTCACACATTTTGGCACAAAGCCATCTCAGTAACATGTGTAGGGACAGAACGCAAAATTGGATAGTCTAACATTGGCACCCAGGCTTTTAGCCATTAAATCTTTATGGCTCTTGTAGCTTAATCCTGAGTTACTTTCCACTTGGTGCTTATGGTAAAACTGTTCACCCAAGCACACACTGTCTAACTCAAGTGAGAGGCCACATCTGATGAGGAAGGATCATGTTAGTGAGGTATATTGCTGGTGTGTATGTATGTATGTGTGTGTGTGTTCCTCTAATGCTAGTTGCTCAGAGTAACCTTCTCACACCCTACCTTCCATGGTCCAAGAACCAGTCACAGCTTATACAACTGGCTCTGGATCCCTCAGTAGGCCACACTCAATGAGTCAGTCAAGGCTACACATGGTCTCAGGGCAGTACTGGGGATAAGCTTCCTGGTTTAGTGGCAAAACTCAAAGTTCCAATGTAAATTCCCAGCTGTGAGTCGCTTTCTGCTCCTAACCATGGAGCCTTCCATAGTGCAGCAGTTCACAATAGCCTAAAAGCTTATCAGACAAGGATGGGGTGGAGATTATGGGCCAATAGTCGTGGTACCCTAATCCTTGACTCTCGTCGTATTGCGATCATTAGAAGTGACACAAAACCTGGTAGCCATCTCAGAACCTCCCTAGAACACAGCTCTAAGCAGAGAAGTAAGGAGGCCATGCTGGGCCAGAAGTGGTGAAAGACACCTGCTGTGTACATAAGAGTGGACCAAGATGTTCACCTGGGTGAAAGGCCAGTTAGAAAAGACAGCTGAAGGCCCTGGAAAAAGCGTGCCTGCTTCAAGGAGCAACAAGATGCCCCCTGAGAGTGAAGCGTAAGGATGGGGTGGGGTGAGGACTCTAGACAAAGCAAAGGCAGGAACTGGTAGAAGTATCTAAATTTTTCATCTTTCTTAAAGCATAAAATGAAAAGTGTTTGGAGAATTTGAGGCAGGAGGATCTGGTGAAGGCTAAATCTGAAGGAAGTGAAGACCCAGGGACTGTGTTGGTTGAAGAGGAGGTGTGGCTGAGCCTGAAAACTGAAATTTTCAGGAAAAATTGACTCAAAAGATTTGCCACCCAATGCTGACCACAGTTGAAATCTAAGTTGGCTAAAATGATCTGATGAATGGAAGCCCGTTCCCTCCACACTTCTATCTGCTGGTCTGAGCAAGTCTGCCATTTTCAGGAACTTTTAGGATCTGGAGAAGAAGAGTGCCCTGCAGCGTAAACATTCTTGACAAAAACCCTCCAGACCATGGATGGATAAGCCCACCTCCGTGGATGGATAAGCCCACCTCCGTGGACAGATAAGCCCACCTCCGTGGACAGATAAGCCCACCTCCGTGGATAGATAAGCCCACCTCTACGATTCTCTTACCTACACCCTACAGTCATTATTGGTGCTATTGTGACCTGTATCTTCAGTTGAGTTTTTTCTCAAAGCTAAACCCAGAGATAAACATTTCAAAAAACCATGAAAGTTCTGAAGGTGATGTCATGAAATACTACTAAGGGAATGGAGAGAAACCCATAGAATGTGTGTGTGTGTGTGTGTGTGTGTGTGTGTGTGTGTATTCTCCCATCACCCACCAAAGGAATCACAGTTTGATGGCTCCTCCCCACCCTATTAACTCTTGCATAAATCCCAGCATGGCTGGTAGATTCCGAGAGCTGAGGGAGGGGACCACAGATGTTTAAAGATAGCAATTCTGTGTAAGTAGGGTAAGTATTGAAAGAACAGGCATGGGATCTAATGAAACCTACGATAATGTTAATCAGAGTGAAAATGGTTTCCTATAATGAGCCTCTGTGATCCTCACAGAAATGCAAGTTCAGTTCTTGACACATGTAGGTAGGTGCTCAACAGATGTTAATTAAACTTGTTAGTGATTCTACCATGCGTCCAAGGTCACTGGACTTGTAAATGTCAGAGCCCAGATTCCTACTGGGTCATCTGGTCCACAGTCCACTGGTCTTTAGCACGTAAAACAAGGAAAGTGTCACTGCAAGCAGGGGTCCCGCCTGGCTGTGGAGACAAGATGAGGAGACAGGTGGCCCTGGTGCTCCCGAGGGCCAACTGCAACATCACCATCTTGCTCTGGGTCAGTCCAATTAGCAGTATTTGTATGATAAAATTATGAAGATGAAAACCCCCAGAATGACCTGTGGGGCAGCAGATGAGCCAGTAGGAAGAACAAATGAGGGTGACCCAAAGTACAGGCTACTGTCTGTGGCAAGCCAAAGGTACCAGGCTGGAAAACATTCAATTAGGTCCTATGTTGCCTTTGTTTCAAGAGACCAATGTAACTGATCCAGATGGGCATGGGGGAAATTCTACACTGAGAAACTCCCTGCTCAACTGAAAAGAGTGGTCGAGTCCTTGGCTGTGTTTATTCTTGGCTTTGATCTCTTCTTTTACTCTGGAATCATTATTGCTTCAGAACTGTGTGCCTCTGGGATGGGTTCTCTGCAAAACAGCAACCATGTAATAGAAAGATTGCTGTTGAGGCTGAGCAGATAGAAGGCAGAAACACAGGGAGCTTGGGAAAAGTGTGAGCTTCCAGTTTTAGTAACTGGCTGTGTGAATTTGGTTAAGAGAAGGAGAGAGGGGCCCTGGTATGGTAGTGTACACCTGTAGTCTCAGCTCTGGGGAGGTAGAGCAAGAGTTCAAGCTCATCCTCCACTACATAGTTCAAGATCCACCTGGGTTATGTGAGAGCCAGAAAGCCAGGGAGAGAGGTAAGAGGGAGGGGTAGCTGCTGTCCTTTCTTGTGTGACTAAGCAGAGGAAATACTTGGACCAGTACCACTCTGTCTGCCTCCAGACTCCTTGCTCTTTTCTTCCTGTTGTGCCTCAGTTTCTTTTTATTTTATCAAATATATAGTCAGTGTCTTATGTGTGTGTGTGTATCTGTGTGTCTGTGTGTGTGCACGCACATGCACACACTAGCCGGAGTGTGGTGCACCTGTGTACAGATGTGTGCAGGCCAGAGAACAACTCCAGGTATGGTTCCGCATAGCCCACATTTTATTTAAGGCAAGATCTCTAATTCTTCTGGGACTCATCGCTAGTAGTCTAGACTGGCCAGCCAGTGAGTCCTGGAGATATGCCTGTCTCTACCTCCCCAGCGGGCATTATATGCACATATCACTACATGTAGCTCTTTTTCTGTGGGTTCTAAGAATTCAACTCTGGTCCTCATGTTTCCAAAGCAAGTACTATACAGGCTGAGCTATCTCCTCAACCCTAGCCATGCCCTTAAACCATGTTTTCTCTGTGATGACACAGTCTGTTAGGGGAAGCAGGAACCCCAGATGCCACCTTGCTGTTTGAGACCCCTGTTTGAGACCAGACGGCAGAAGAGCACTTGATGACCTATGTGCTTTCTTTTTCTCTGCCCCGCTGAAGGAGTGTCTCGTGGAAGAACTCTCTGATGTGTGCAAGCAAACGGGGCAGGGTCTAGAGAGATATGGGGGCGGGGAAGGAATTTTAAAAGCCAGGTTTCCTTTCCTTTCGTTATTATTATTCATGTCAGAAGTCCACTGGGGAAATCTTTATCTGCATTAAAACACGCATGAGAAGAGGGAGAAGAAAGGCAGACAAGAGTCCGTCCTACAAAGCATCTCTTTGAGCCCCCGCTCAGCTCCTCTATCAAGTTCTTTCCTCTGCTCTCCACAAAGATGGAATCTGGGTTCAAGGTTGAATGGGAAGCCAGCTCCTGATGGAACTCTATCCCCTGAACACAACTCTAGGAGATTAGGCCGTCGTTAAATATTTGTAGGATAACAGGAGAAGCCTAATTTAGTTTTTGTTTCTTTCTCTCTGCGGCTTAATCACAGATGAAAGAGACTAATAGCTCTACAGAGCTTTCTGGTGATCAAAGGCCAATCAATCCTCTTTGTGGAGTAATTAACTATTTGCTAAACTTGCAGAATTGATTTCCATTTAGGGCTAAGAGAGAGGGTTTTAAATGAAGACCGATTCACCAGGCAGAGGAGGGAATCTCGGGGCTGATGCCAGGAGATAGTCAGGGTGATGGATTGGAATCTGCTAATTAGAGACTGAAAAAATACAGCCAGAACCTGACCCTATTTGGGAAGACTTTAGGCGACGACTGCCAGTAGTGAGGGTGGGTGTGGGTGCTAGCTTTATCCGCCAGACAGCTAGGTGCAGTGGAAGCAGAGGAAAGCCTTGACATCCTCATTGGATGCTGAACTGTGATACATGTGGTCCAGAAATCCATGCAGACACCTGCAGATAGCTAAGATGTGGAAGGGGTCACTCTGTAAAATGAGATCCCCATCACCAAGGCAGATCCCCAAGTCCCTTCGCTAAGCGCACACTTAAGATTTGTCCAGACGCTTAAAGCTTTCGGTGGATACCCGTCAAAGAATTTGGATGCTATTGATATGTATGCAGACACCCTAAAAATCTATTCAGACAAAGACATTTGGGACCTCCAGTAACAAGTCCATGCTGGCTTAAAACTATTAAATCTTGAGACCAGCTAATAATGCCTCTGCCTAGGGTTGCCAGACATGTTTCACGAAACCCAGATCGGTTTGAATGTCTGATGAACAAAGAAAATTTTTTTCCGTATCCTAAATAATCTGCTGTTTTAGTCTAAGTCTGTCCCCAGACGATTGGGCTTCTTTAACGGTTCGATTGAAACCAAGTAGCTGTTGCTCAGGCTAGGTTGGAGCCTTGTGCTTTTCATGTTGCGACCTCTACACGCCTCAGTCTCCCCCTCTCAGAAGATTCTTAGCACTAACTGTCTCACTATGAACTGTAACTTAGCTAACTGAATGTGAAGCCCTTGGTACAATGTAGTGTCTGGCAGAATTTCACTTCCTGTACATAACATCTGTCATTAGAGGGAACACTTTATTTGGTAAATAAAAACATAAAATGTTATTAAACATTAATAATTATTTCCCTTTTTCCTTTGTCTCCAAACCCTTTTCTTCCTTGCTTATTTCACCTGCTTCCCCCGCCACCAACGCCTTACTTTCTTTTCTGCAAATTGAGTCTGTTAATGATACTCGTGTGCTTTTACAAACTGCATCCTCCTCTACTTTCCCCCTCTAGATCATGGTAGGATGAGAATAGCCTTGACTTATCTCATGGTCCTAGTTCTGTGTTCTTGGCCATGTTCAATGACCCTTTGTGGTTGGGTTTCCTGAGATACAGTGACAGTGTTGTTTTGTGTACCAACATAAGGAGGGTGTTGTGTGTGACCCATCATTTTCTGGTGTGTGAGTGTTCTCCTGGGCTCCAAGAAATAACAGCGCCCATCACCTGAACCAAACTGGGTACTGGCTTGAACCAAGGAAATGAGTAAATAGATCAGGGTTCTAGCTTTGGTTTCCCCAAATCTCTCTAAGCTTAGGAGCTCCATGTGAACCAAAATGCCTTCAGCCTCAGTAAGATAGACCTGTGGTGGGTTTTTCAAGTTCGATTAAGATGAGAATATTTTCCTTGTCTTCCACAGTCAAGTTTCGGGCAGAGCCTTCAACAAGCTAGTGAGAATTGAACAGCATTTCATGAGAATTTAAGGAATTGATGTCCTGATGGCCACTGTCACCATGACCTCCTGGATACAACTACGTAGATTCCTTCTGGAACGAGGTCAGAACAGGCAGCGATGTTCTTTCTGGGACCTGATCTAAGACTCAGCAACAGCAGGTCCCCACCCGCAGGGCACAGGTTTCTAGAAAATCAGTATAGTTCAGGCATACCCATGAGCTGAGCACAGGAGCCCCGGGCTAAGGAATTAGCGGGAGTCTGGGCTTGGTAGCGCTTCTGATTCATTGGAGAGCTGAAGATGTCACAACAGGTGAGGTCCCAGATAAACACGGGCTGGCTGACTCTGTCCAGCATCCCTGTACTGTAAACCGGTGGCTGGTCTTGCCCCTTATCACTTCTGATTATGCCAAGCATGGTTCCAAAAGCTTGACAAGCTTGTATAGCCTCTAGCAACCCAATGCCGTAGGCACGGTTGTTAATGCCCATCTCACAGATGAAGACATATAGGAACAGAGAGGCAGTGTTCACACGGACTTCTCCCAGCTCTTTGCTGTCATTTGCTCTTTGGTCATTACAGAGCACTTTTGTGCAGCCACACGAATAGTTTCTCAGTGACTATTTACACAGTTTAATACGCCAGGTACGAAGGATGCTGTGGACCCCACTCTTTTTAAAAGGATGTATATGTAAGTCATCACTGGGAGATGATGCAGTTTCTAGAGGATGTCAGAAGGATAAGTGGAAAGAAAACATCAGTCTTTTGGGCTCACGAAGCTCCATCCGGGGAGGAAGTATTCCATTTGGATAGCCTGGACACAGAACGGCCATTACAGAACTTCACACCAGGTCTCCTAGCTTGGAGGGTTACAAGATTTTGGAAGGAGGAACTATAAGTTGAAAAGGCATGCATGCTGTTTGACTAGCCAGGACCTGGACTATGCAAGTAACAGCCTTTAGGGGACATGCTAAGCGGTCACCCCATGGGCCTGCCCTTGGCTGGCCTGACACGCACAGTCGTCAAGGAATCTGGAGAAGGGAAGAGGGTAAATATGGAGACAGTGTGAACATATTCCATTTGACTCTTTATTGTAAATTGAATTCCCCCATCAAACAGCCAGGACTTGCTATTCCTGACCAAATGAGACTGATGGCACCTCACGAGCAAGGGCTTGGATGATGCCCACTTAGGATAGAGTCATACAAAAATCCCCACTGCTCTCTGAGTAGTTCAGGAAGGAGGGAGAAAATGGCTGCTGAGAGAGAAGGAGGCTCCCCAATGGTGCTTGGAGAAGGCCCCTTGGTGCAGCCGCAGCTCTCCTGAGCTGACCAGCAGTGTTTAAATGCAAGGGCTGCCGTGAACTGACTCACTGCTGGATAATTACGTTAGGGACCAATATGGCCTGTTGAAAATCAATTCTGTGGGACCAGTGTGTTTGTTCGGAAAGCCACTCAGCCAATTCAGGAGTATATTAGGCAGCAGGCCCAGTGCAGTGACCTCTTCCGGATTGGGGTTGACACTTGAACGAAGGCGTTTGTCCAGTTAAAGGACAGTACTAGCAGCAGGCTCTTATCTCCCATAAATTGGATTACTCCGATCTGCTTGTTCTCTTTAAAGATAGTGACTCTTGGGCTTTTCCCCTCTCTTTCCATCTGTCTGAGATGGTTACCTAGTGATTACTGTCTAACTTGCCATCCCTATGTATTCCTGGACAGTGTGTCACTAATATGACTTCCCTTCCCTGAATGGGTAGAGAAAGTTACTGGAGCCCAACACCTCCATTTATTGGGTCTCTCTGGTTGAACTGGGAAATGGGTTTAGCTCCTGGTGCCCAGGCCTGTGTGTTTCCTTAAGAAACATGTAGTCAGCAAACCTGTGACATGCTTTTCAGTCTAGAGAACTCAAGCCCTGTGATAGTCCACACTTCCTTTTGAACAAGTCAATTTAATTTCCTCCCTAGGGGTCACCTTAGCCTATAACCCTAAGCCTGCTCACCGTGTGGTCAATTCCTCTTGGGTGGGAAACGTGTCTGCCCACAAGACCTGTGGATGACAACTGTTTCTGGCCTTTGGGAGCATCAGTGCCCTACAGAGAAAGAATAGAATGCTGGAGAGATTATCGTTAAGAGCAAACCCCATGAGAAGCCTGAGAAAGCCTGTCTTCAACACCTCTCCTAGTAGGGTCTTCACTCCCTGGAGCCACTGTAGGTGTCTTTTCCACCACGCACAAGGTTGTAAGGGGAGTCACCAAGACCGAGCCAAGTCTGGGGAAGGGAAATGTGTATCCTCCTCCTAAAAGGATCCAGGAAAGACTTATGGCTGCAATTAGAGGTTCTTTTAATGACACATAAAATGAACTGCTCCACATATCCATTCCTTTGACAGCTGAGGATTTCTCTGTGACGGAAGGAGGGCCATGCACACTACCAGCAATTCACAGGTCCGTATCCCAAACCCTGTCAACCAATTAGACTGCAAGAGCAAGCGACACCATTTTCTAATGAAGCTATAATCAGGCTGCTCCCTCACCCAGAAAGAGCAGATAGTCTTGTCCAGAATGGAGAAGGTAATCGGCAGGGGAAAGGCCTGAATAAATCAGAGGTGATTTCAACGCGTCTCGCTATAGGTCCATTATAATTGGAAAGTGGCTGACGAAGACCTGGCCTCCCCCTCAAACTGCCTCACTTGGGAGAAAGTGCCTCACTGCGTCAGGAAAGCAACATGGCTTCCAAAAGAAATGGCTACGAAGGCATTAATTGTGTATATTAGGACTAACTTCTCAGGGATTCACTAAAGTGTGAGGAGAGGAGGTCGATGAGGGAGGAATGGGACAGGAGAGTAAAATACAGAGAGAGGAAGGGAAAGAGAAAAGAGGGGCAGAAAGGAGAGAGGTATCCTGATTGATTGATTGATTGATTGATTGATTGATTGATTGATTGATTGATTGGCATGCATACCCATGCTACAGCGTATGTGTGGAGGTCAGAGGATGACTTGCAACATTTCTCTCCTTCCACTGCCTGGGTCCCAGGGATCAAACTCAGACATCAGTCTGGGCTTCAAGAGCCATTACCTGCTAAGCCATCTCACTGGTCCATGTAGGGAATAGATAAATGAGCCATCCAATCAACTACAAAACCTGACTGATGGCATCTCTAGGCCTTTTTTTCTTTAAACGATATGGCACCATCGCCTTTGGTCACCAGGCTGTTAAGAATACCCTCTCCAAGAGAGCACTGTACTGCACAGAGTTGTCCCGATTCTGTTTCAGGGTGGGGGCTGGCCACAGGTCATTCTCTTGCTCAGCACGGGGTTGGAACACTCATGAGAGTCTGGAGAAGAGAAGGAGAATGGTGTGCACACAGCAACGGGGGACAGTCCCTGTGAGTGGTTGACAGCACAGGGATACCGCACCCTTTTCAAATCTGAAGATTTTCAGTGCCTTCCTTAGGGGAGAACAAAGGTGTGGAGCCGCTAGGGAGCCACCTATTCCCTTGAGGAGTTCCCACGTAGATAGTTCTGAAGAAAGATTTGCTGGAATCTGTTATGCACCTTTTTTCTTTTTCTTTAGATTCCTATGTTTGGTATATATGTATATGTGTATGTGTATTCATGTGTGTGCCATGTGCATGCACATGCATGTAGAGACTAGAGGTCAACCTCAGAGGTCATTTCAAGGACTATGCAGTTTGTTTTCAGAGATGGTCTCTCATTGGCCTGAGGGCCCACTGACTAGTTTGATCAGCTGGTCATTGAGCCCCAAGAGTCCTCCATCTCTGCCTCTCCAGCCCTGGGGATATAAATGTACACCCCACTCCCAGAGTTTTATCTTGGTCCTAAGAATCAAACTCAGGTCCTCCTGTTTACATATCAAACATTTTACCCCTGAGCTATACTTTCCCTACCTCAAGATCTATATTTTCATATCCCTAAAAGGCAGTTTGAGCCATGCAAGATCTTGTGGTCCCCAATGCAGGATTTTAAAACCCTTCCCACTATTAGAGTAGACTCTGTTAAAAATATGTTTTTCCACTATAATTTAATGAAATAATCAATTTACCATTGATATAAGAAGATCCCATATATAAAGGCTTCGCATCAGCAGAGTGTGCATCCCCTGGACCTTCAGAGACTGAATGCACAGGGCTTTGGCCATGCTTCCTCATCTTCCTGGATGAGAGCCAGCCATCCCCAAGGGAATTGTCCCATCTTTAACTAGGAATACAGGGTCCACAAGAGCTTTCTAAATGAACACCAAGGGTTCCGTATAAGCATCGCCTGTGTCAATTTGGCTTGTGTGGCTAATTGCTGTGTGCAGAGGCTAACATCTGTGAAGATCAGTCCAGCCTCTGAACACCAGACTGTCAAAGTCAACAGCAAAGCTCTCTGGGTGAAGCCCATCAGTAGAACACCCGTGGGAACATCAAACACGGCTTCAAGTGGAAAGGGGCTGAGCGCAAAACTTTCAAGATGAATGAGAAGGCTAAATTGAATACATTCTTTTAGGGTCTAAAGAGGATGGGGTGAGAAGAGGGGGGGCAGATGACGTACTCTGAGGTTAAAGAACCCTTAGCAGAGAAGCCATTTTAACGACCCATCTGAGAAAGACATCTGTCAGGGCACAGAGGCTGGGCCCATACCCCACCAGCTTCCTGGCCAACATCAACAACACTCATGGTAGTTGACTGCTTGGCATATGATTACACAATGTAGGCCTTAATGACCATGTAAACCATGACTTTGGCAGGTTGGGGCTGTTTGCTTTTAAGCCATCTGGCTGCCCAAGTTCAAGGAGATTCGTAAACAAAAAGAGAACGCCCTTGTATATAATATAGTGAGAAGGAAGCAGACCATGCTGGTCCAAAGAAGCAGGTTGGGAATGGGCTTTTTTTCTCCCTTCATCAGCCAACTGCCTGAAAAGCAAGTCTACATTTTGTCATCTTTTGAAAAACAGACTTAATCATGCAAGTTTCACTCTTTCTGGGTGTGCCAAATGTCATCTCAGAGTCCAGTGAGAGTCAAGGTTCTTGCTTAGCATACAAAGGTGTATGAAGATTTTGCTGAGTAATTTTTATTTTTCATTATGTGTATGTGTGCGGGGTATTTTCACATGAGTGCAGTTGCCAGCAGGGGCCAGAAGAGGGAGTTATATCTCTAGAAGCTAGACTTCCAGGAGTTGTGAGCCACCTGATGTGGTCTCTCAGACTTAGACTTGGGTTCCAGGAGTTGTGAGCCACCTAATGTGAACTCTCGGACTTAGACTTGGATCCTCTGCCAGAGGAGTATGTGCTCCTAACCACTGAGCCATCTCTCCAGCCCTAGGCTTATGAGGTTTATAGCATTCAGGGCTTTAATCTGCAAATTATGATTCAATCCTCTTTGAGCAACCTGCAGCAGAAGCCTGGTTGTAAATAAACCATATGATTGCTGTGGAGGAAGCCACAGCCGCCTGCTTCCATCCCTCACCTTCAATAAATATTTCTGGAAAACAGATGAAATTAACTACTGTAGCAGATGAATAAGGACCATCACGCTCACAGCAAATATGTAACCACCCACCAGTCATGCTTAAACACAACTGACAGCTCCTAGGTGAGACTTAGCCTCCTACCAGCAGCAATGACTTTCTTTCCCTCTGAGCCCTGATGTCCCTGATAAGCTGTGAAAAGAAAGAGGAGTTGCACATGGACCACACAGTGAAACAATGAGGTTATGAATGAGGACCAGGCTGAACTCTCAAAGCTACCAGGTGGAACCAATGTTTATTGAGTGACTACTCATAGCAATATTTATAGCAGAGACACTAGTGCCATTTTGGATTTCATGAATACCCAGCTCTGGGCATCCAAGCCTGGAGAAGAGAGGAAAAAGGCCAAGAAGTGACCATGGATTGGGGGAACTGAGTTTGTTCTAGGTGAAAAGGACCGTTGCAGCTTTGAATTCTGGTCATTTCACCTTGCTGAGCTTCAGTTTCCTTCCCCTGCAACTGGAAATGGACTTCCTTCCTTACAGGCTGGCCACAACGAGGCCTTCATGATCATTAATTGAAATAATAGCAATTATGTGATGTGAACAGTAGACTCTATAGCTCAGGAGAATAGAAGCTTCTATTTCTTCTCTGCCATCCTCAGGCCATGGTATCTTTGGAGAGTGCTGTGTGTGAGTCCCCCATCTTTGAGGTCTAAAATACATGACAATAAAGAGTGATCCTTTCCACAGGCATTCCATCCAGAGGCTCATCTTGCCTTTAATGGTCACTGGACTGGTCTGGGTAGGTGGCTGACTTTTCTTCTTCCCAGATGTGCAAGTGAAGGAGGCCTGTGTTTATAAAAGTGAACAGAAGTTGGAAGATTTGTGAGACTGTCAGACAAAACAGATGTAGCCTAGTGGAGGGACATTTCCCTGGATGCTGGGAAAGTTCTGGGTGGCAGACAGAGGTGACTTCATAATTCAGCACACCCGTTCAAGCATCTGAATGTGATACTGAGGTGGGGGGTGTCCCTCAGCCATTCTCAGCTCTTCCAGTCAGGATGGAGACTGATCATAGAATACAAGACTTCTGAGATTCGGGTCAAGCAGGGTACCAGATAAAAGACACCCCTTGCGTACCGCCTGAGAGCCATGCTCAAGAAATAAATCTAGGCCTGAAAGGAGCTCAGTAGAGAAGCTCAATGTTTGGGGGGGCTCTGTTGCATAGCTCAGAACCCCAGCTACAGCTGGGGCTGGGACCTGAAGGGCAGCAGGACTGAGCGGGAGTCACTGAGGGATGAGGCAGCGACAGATTCCCGTTACACTTAAAAATAGCTAGTCCAAAGCAGGTAGTATTTTGTATACAGAGGGTTGCATGTGTGTGTATGGGTACAAAAATATATATGTTTGTAGGTGCATGTGGAAACAGAAGTCAGCCCCGAGTATCATCTTTCAGGAGGTGTCTATCTTGGTTTTGTTTGCTTGCTTTGAAACAGAGTCTCTCACCTGGCCTGGAACTCATCCATTCAACTAGGCTGGCTGTCCAAGGAGCCTCCAAGGATTCTGCTTGTTTCTCTTTCCCCAACCCTTGATTCTGCAATGATACCACCATACCTAACATTTTTACCACTGGAGATCAAAATCCCATCCTCATGCTGCTATGGCAGGCCCTTTATCATCTAGACTATTGCTTTGGCCCCTCAAAAAGATACCATTTAGACAGCTTTATTCCAGGGTTATTTTTATGCTATTGATTCCAAACAGGGATTTTTTTTGTACTGAAATGTGATTAATAATTGGGGTTCAACCTGAAGGTCAGAAAAGCAAAATAACCAACCCCTGGCTCTTACCTCTACCTCAGTCTGAAGTGGTGATTCTGCCTCCAGGAATCTCAGAAGGAGACTGACTTAAAGCTATCACTTCCTGTTTTATAATCCTCCCTAGTTCTGGGATTAAGGGCGTGTACCACTACCACCTGGTTTCTATGGCAACTAGTGTGGCTACTGGGATTAAAGGAAGGTGTGTGTCACTGCTGCCTGGTCTGTAAGGCTGGCCAGTGTGGCTATTTCACTTTTCTGATCCTCAGGCAAATTTTATTTATTAAAAGGCAAATAAAATGCCACTATATTGTACTATGTTCATATTTATATTTTTTATGTTAGGGTGGAGGTTAGTTCCTTAAATGGGATGGGCTATGGGGACTGCTGGACCCGTGTGGGGAATAAAGACCCAGCTGTGCCAGGCCATCTGTGCAGCCCCACGTCCAAGTGCTGAAACCAGGAACATTTTGCTTTGTCATTCACATATTCCCTCCTTTTCCTACTTTTGTGCTAGTATGTTCTCTCTCCATATGTGATTCCCATACATACATATAATAATTGGACTCAGTTATTTCACTGTAAGTGACTACCACTGGACTTCTTGGTTTCTAAATACTTCAGTGTCCCTTTTCTATGAATAAGAATGTTGCCTCGCCGGGCGGTGGTGGCGCACGCCTTTAATCCCAGCACTCGGGAGGCAGA
>LOJH01002021.1:16188-50665 GCA_001685095.1 Ellobius talpinus
CTTCCTGCCTGGCTACTGGCCAATCAGTGTTTTATTAAACCAATATAAGTGGCAAATCTTTATAGGGTACAAGACCATTGTCCCACAGCAACCAGGCCAGGCATAGTACCAGCAACAGTGGGTTGGGCCTCCAACATCAATCACAAGTCAAGAAAATGTACCACAGGCCAATGTTATCTAGGCAGTTCCTCAGTTAAGATTTCTTCTTTTCTTTGGGCTGAAGAGATGGCACAGAGGTTACGAGTATTGGCTACTCTTCCAGAGGTCCTGAGTTCAATTCCCAGCAACCACATGGTAGCTCACAAACATCTGTAATGACATCTGGTACCATCTTACAGCAAGCAGGCAAACAAGAGGACAGAACACTGTATACATAATAAATATTTGAAAAGGAAAGATTTCCTTGTCCCAGATGATGATGACCTTTGCCAAATTGACAAAAAACAACAACAGTGCACCAATCTGATGAACAAGTAAGATATAAACAAGCTTCATGCCCCAGCCTGTGCGCCAAGCGAAGACAGTCTCCCATAATCCAGCATCATGATGCTTGGACTCGACTGGACCCACCAGGCAGACTGGGCTTCATCAGTCAGTGCCCAGACTCCTAGGTCTATCACAGGCAAACTCAGCTCCAAAGAAAGTAAATAGCCAAGCAGGTCATATTAGGAAGCCTACGTACGTGCAGATAGGTAGTTCTATCCTGCTCTCCTGTTAACTTGGCCAATAGGCAGAGGCTCTTTACAGCAATGGAGAGAAAAATGGCAAAATTGAAGCTGTGTTAGTTCTGCAAGGGCTGCAGGGGTGGGAGCTCCTGCTAACAGACTGCTGCTGTCCCTGGTCTGCAGTGGCTCCCCAGCTGCCTGAGCTGCCTTTCTAGAAGTCACCTGAAGAAAGGTTAACTGTCCCCAGTACCTGCTGTGCGACAGAACTATCCCCTGGCATGGATGGGAGCAAGGCACTCCCCTGGAGGCCTGGAGGCCCAGAAGACCAAGAGCTTACCTTAACTGGAGCAAAACTAGGCAATGAGTTTATGCATTTCCCTCCTTGGGGCTTTCCCACCCATGCTCCGTGACCTCAGGGCGACCTGGGTCTGAAACTCATTTGCTTTCACATGTAAATGACCCAAATGTGCTCTCCAGGTTAAGTTCTGCAGAAGGGGGGTGATGTTCAATGGTGGAGTTCTGGGTTCAGCAACCCTTGTTTGAGGACAGCGCATCACACTCTTAGAAGACTTTTTTCTCTTCCCAAAATTAAGCTTCCTATCTGGGCAAGGCTAAAACTCTGCACCCACACCCACACCCGCCTCCATGTTCTAATGGAAGCCAGGTCCGCAGCTCCAAGGTGGTTCTAATTTCTAGACTTCAAATGGCTCTCATGGCTGCACTGGAGCGCACTAAGCCTCTGGTATCCTCTAGCTCCTTTTAAATAGAATCCAACCCCAAATAGCTTGGAGCTCGTGGGAAAATAAGAGTTGGAAGTGCCTATAATGGAGAATTAATTTGCCCAGGGTGAGGCTGACTCCAAGTATCCATTTGGGAAAGTTGCCTGGATATTTTCATTAATCCTACCTTTCCCTCTGTCCACCTTCCTGCCATCAACTGGAAATAACATTTCACTGGGTGAGTTTTTCATTTTTACAAGACCGTGTTCTTTCACTAAAACTTATTTATCTAGCAGAGCCCTGATGTGATGTAATTTGAGAAGGACAACACTGAGCCGGTGTAATTATTTCTTAATATTTAAAAGCTCCCTTGGTTAATGTGTTTTCGGAGACAAGCTGTTAAATCATTAGGGATGGTGTTTTGCAGCCTTTTTCTAAGCAGCAGCTAATGTGGGCTTGAGCTGTTGGGCCAGGGGACCACCCTCGCTCTGCTCCCCATTAGCATGCTGGTAACGAGCAGGCCACTTTGACAGGTCTTACCACCAGACTCACGTCCGACAGATGTGATGATAATTGAAAACTTTTCTTTAAAAAGGGAAAGTCAGGGAAGTTTGAGGTGTGCTGTACAAGCTGGAAAAGGAGAGGAAACCTCTGGAAGCTTGGACCCGTAGAGAGCTCCTTCGGATGGTGGCGGGAGACTTCAGGATAGAAGAACAAGATTGAAATGATTTACCTACGGGACTCCAAGCCGACACATGCCAGAGACGCTTGAACGTCGGCGTTTATTGCTGTTCACAGAGCTGAGTTATAGAGCCCACCTCGGTGCCCAGCAACAGAGGGGTGCAGGAGGGAGACACGGTACATACATGACGGGCTATTTTCCAGCCATAAATAAGAATGAAATTATGTCATTTGCAGGAAAAATGGTGCACTAGAGACCGTCATATTAAGTGAATTAAGTTTGTTTCTGGTAAATACCTTGTTCTTTCTCATTTGTGGTTGCTAGAGTCTATGGGATATATAAAACTATGTGTTCTATATATGTGTGTTTATGGGCATGAGTGAGGAAGTGGAATGATGGGGGTGGAAGATGACAGACAGGGGGGAGGAGCAAATGAGGGAGGATGGGTGGATAGGCCCAGAGCTAGCATTTACTTGTATGAAAGCATCTTTGTGTGCAATGAATGTACACAATAAGAATGTTTTATATACTAAACTATTATTGTGTGACTCTCTAGACTAGGACCCAGGGTAAAGCATGGTCCACACGGCTTAATGAGGCTGTTTCCAGAACATCCGTGTTCCCGTTTTGTGGACTGTGGCTTAGGCCACTCTTCTTGTCCAAGTCTTGGATGTGCTGTACCAGCGAGGTGGGTCTCAAATCCTCTCTTATAGGCAGTCACTATCTTGTCCTTACATGGCAGAAAGTTCTGGTGCCTTTTTCCCTCCTTATAAGGGCTCTGATTCTATCAGGAGGGCTCCATCTCCCAACCTATTCTGAACTAAACGACCTCCTAAAGGCCACACTCCTAATACTATTGAGTTGAGGACTGGGGCTTCTTTGTATAGCTCTGCTGGGCAGGTAGAGCCCAGTCCTAATAAATCACATGATTTTGGGTGGGGGGTGGTTTGCAGGTGAGCTACTGGTATCTCTAGCAGAAGGAATCTCCATGGAATGGGTCGTTGGTGGTTTGCTTCCTGTTCCTCCCCGTAACATGATGCCTAGTTACCATGTAAGTCAGCGGAAAAATGAGAACTAGAGAAGCCAAGGATTGAGGTCAAGGTGCTCACTGAAGGATCGCTACCATGGGTGACGTTCATGGTCCAGCTGGACAAGTCTATGGAAGAAAGTGAGAGTCGCCCATGAAGACAGGAGCGTAATCTCACATTCTAAGTCACAACTGCACTGCACTGCCCCATGTGAATGTCATCTGGTGACCTTTGAGCCAAGAGTCATGGTGCTACTGGACTGGTACAGAAGAAGAACAGAAGAGCCACCAGCCTGGAAAAGACATTGACCTTGTCATGAACACCACCAGCCTTTTGAGCAAACATTAAGCTGTTGCACGGGGGAACATCAAAATTGGTCCCCAAACCCACGGCCTCTGGAGGGCAGAGATTTCAACTCTAATTCAGCATGTCGTCCAGATCAGAGTAGAGTGACTTTTAATTAGTGGACCTCAGATGTGGGGGTTTCCAGAACTGCACATCAGAAGCTTCCTGGGTGGAGAGAAGAAGCTCACCCTGGCTCTTACTGCCCAGAGCGCTCTTCTCAGCCATGTTCCCAGCAGCCCCCATCTCCATGCCCTCATCCTGGCAACTATCAGGAAGTACAGTGACGTCTGCTGAGCGAGGGCTTTCTCACCTCCTCTCTGATGGACCCGTTATTTTGTTGTCTTAGTGGCGCCTTAATGCAGCCCATGACAGCGACACACTTATGATGTTCTTCTAGGAGCTCCAACAATATGCAAATGGAAAGAACCCTCTTAAAGCAGCACACACACACAGACACACACACAGCGAGTTTAAAAATGTGCAGTTTATCTTCTCTTTACCTCATCTTTGAGATGTAATTGTGACTCCACAGATGAACTCACCAGAAGTTACTGGGAAGGAGGAGAACTTGGGCAGGTGGGTGTATTAATGCTGAGCACTTGAGATTTTGAAGCCTATTACTGTAGGGGATATACTCTGAGGCAGGTGTCTGGGAAGAGAAGAAAATAATTTGATTAAGGAGAGGTGACCACTTACAGGTCAAACGGCTATGGTACTGGGTTACCAAATAGAAACCCCCTTAGGTTTCTTATCTCAGGTTCACTTTCCAAAGAAGGCTAAGGACTGTGGCACGAACAGAAATTACTCCACAGGCTCAGTGCTTTCGGTGGTTTGGGAACCCTCCATGGATGTACTGGACAGCTCCCTGCGGCAAACTGGGAATTTGAATGCAGATGGGCGAAGGCCCGGTCTCTCCATGAAGGTGTGTAGGCTGTGAGAGAGCTGCCAAGCCCCTTCAGCATCTCTAAGAAACAGAAAAGGTAAAGGGGTGGGAGAGGCTGACTTCTGCCAGCTCTGCGGGCTGTGGCCCTTGCGGGGTAGAGTGTGAGAGCAAAGCTTCAAGGCAACACCATAGGGATTTAACTCCATGGCCACCAGGATTTGCATATTTCTAAGCCATTTTCTGATAGAGAAAACGTATACAGTAAGCATTCACTCTATGGGACTCAGTGGGGAAAGCGCTTGCTACGTAAGAGTAAAGACCAGAGTTTAGTTTCTAGAATGCATGGACCACACCCCCACACACCCCCACACACAGACACACACATGAACACACACATGGACACACAAGAGATTATCTCAAAGAAGGTGGAAGGTGAGGACCAACGCCCCCAGGCTGCCCTCTGACCACTGTATACCTTCCATGGTATACACAAGCCTGCATGGCACTCATATACATGAACAAGTACACACACACCACCACCACCACCACCACACAAAGATAAAAAAATAGTTTAAAATATCATTCCAATCCACTATTGCAACTCTGTGAAGCTAAATATCCACAATGATTTTTAGACTATTTGATACTAGGAATCCCCCTTACCAGTTAGCCAGCTCCCTATCTCGACACCCAAGCACTGATAATTGAAAATGAGCTTGGCTTTCTCTGTAAAGACAGGCCTTCTCAGGGAAAACACAAATATTCATCTCCTGATGGGCAGATCCACATCTCATTTTAAGAATGTAGGGGGTTTTTGTTGTTGTTGTTTTGTTTGAGGTGGGGTGGGGGGTTCAAGACAGAGTTTCTCTGTGTAGTTTTGGAACCTGTCCAGGAACTCTCTCTGTAGACCAGGCTGTGCTTGAACTCACAGAGATCCACCTGCCTCTGCCTTCCTGCCTCTCAAGTGTTGGGATTAAAGGCGTGCACCACCACTGCCTGGCTAGATTGCAGTTTTATGTTTGGGGGGATTACTGAAGCTTCATTAGGCAGGCAGCACACCTCTTTATAATGGTGATTTTGGAAAAAGAGCATTTCCAATGTATTTGTAACTTGCAATGCTTTTGATCAGATTTGAAAGAAGTTAAAGTTATTATGGATTCTCAGTTTGTGAGCAATGTGAGCCTTCCAGTCTAGGGGGAGAGTGAGAATGGAGAGGGACCCGCTGTCTGTTTTTCCATCTCCCATGATGCCCGGGAATGGGGAGAGTCCCCACCTGTGGTTGCTGGTACACTTTCACCTGCAGCTCACAGTCCACATCAATGCTCAGAAGAACTTAGCCCGGTGGAGAGAAGGTTTCAGAAATACAATTACTATCTCCAAACTTGGGAGAGGAATTGTGGAAGAGGGCAGATAAGGGAGATAATTCTTACTGGTGGCTTCAGTGCCTTTTCCTGTTGCAATGATGACATGCTCACTAAAGTGACTTCAAGGAAGAAGAGTGATTTTGCTTTGATTTTGGAGAAATCAGGGCAGCAGGAGCTGGAGGCAGCTGGACATGCCACTCCCACGTTGGGGAGCAGGGAGTGATGGCCACATGCGGCTGCTCAGCCCCCTTTCCACACTTGCACCGTTCAGAATCCCGGTTAGGGAACAGGGCTGCCCACAGTGGTTGGATCTCCCAACTCAATTAACAAGATATTTATCAAGATCACATGCCTAGATGCCCTTTCCCCAGATGATTCCAGATTCTGTTAATTACCAATTAAGACTAACTCCAAACAGAGCGACTACAACCTCACAGGCACACTCCTAGGCATTTCCTCGGGCCTTATTTGTTCCTCAAAGCAGCCTTGAGTGGCAGGCAGGTCATTTAGATTCAGAAACTAGAATGGAAGACTCAGTAACTGTGCATCTAGTGTTAAAGTGGCAAGGTTGGACTTAATCCTAAAGCAAGCTAGCATCTTAAAGCCCTCCTATCACCCGAGGTTATTTTAATAAGAACCCCTGGGTCCATAGACAGATATTACAAGGTAGTAGATTTTATCCCTCTCAATATAGCAGGAGAATTTCAAGAGAAGGAAGAGTCAACTCTGAGATAATGGAGAGCGAGAGAACTGATTTCTCTGGGAGTGACTGAATGTCACCTCCACACAGATCATCATTTCCCAACAGACTTCCTGCAGAACACCCTGAGTCACAGGACAGGGGAAGAATGTAAGGGTGATGCTGAGGTGGGGTCTGTAGTTGAGTACGTTCTCTCAATGGGAGGCTGCGGCATGCCCATCACCACATGACTAACTTCCCTGCAGAACATCCGGAGCTGTGAATCTACCAAGTACAGAACTGATCTCAACCTTGGAACTTGTTCTTCCTGGAGTATCCTCAGGGACCAAGCTTCCAAAGAATGAGCCTGGGAAGGCCTGCTGTGGAGTGACAACCCCTGGGAGGATTGGGTCAGAAGACTTTTCTAAACACGGCCTTCACTTACTCCATGCATTCATTCATTTCCTGAGCAAGAATGGCTGAGGATTTCCCAGGTACCAAACCAAGCAAGATGCCAAGCAAGCAAGGATAAATGAGGTCTGACCCCTTATCTCTCCTCCCAACTTTGGTCAGGGCATCCCCCTGCCTCCTCACCTTGCTGTCATCTCTCCCACTAGCTGCTTCTTTCTGTCCCAGACACCCCAGTGTTCTCAGGTCCTGCATGACTGTGATTGTCTCCCCCACAGCCTTCCTTCCTCCTGATAATAGTATTTTTATACTAGTATTATACCTTATAACATGTATCGCCACCCAGCACCCAGTGGGACTAAGTTTACTGTATTACTCTGTTTAGTTGTCAATTTATCTTGTATTAGTCACTATTGTGACAGAATGCTTGACGAAAGTGACTTCCGGGGGTGGGGAGTAAGAGCTTGTTTTGGTTTATAGTTTGTGATAGAGTCCATCCAGTCAGAGAAGCATGGGGGCAAGAGTAGCTCTAGATTGTGGGGGAGGCCTATGAGATGGCTGCTCACATGCTGTCTGTGTACAGTTACATAGTGTCTGTCTATGTATAGTTACATAGTGTCCGTCCGTGTAGGGTTACATAATGTCCATCTGTGTACAATTACATAGTGTCTGTCTGTGTACGGTTAAATAGTGTCTATCTATGTATGGTTTCATAGTATCCATCCATGTATGGTTACATAGTGTCCATCTGTATACGGTTACATAGTGTCCGTCTGTGTAGGTTACACTGTGTTCCTCCGTGTTTGGTTACATAGTGTCCAACCACATACGGTTACATAGTATTCATCTATGTATGGTCACATAGTGTCCATCTGTGTACAGTTACATGGAGTCCATACATTCACATAGAGTGACTTTTCATTTGATTTAGATGAGTCAGTAATGACCGAATGACGAAATGAAGCACAAGGCCCCTGCCCTGGTGGAGGAGGGTTTCCTAAGATCCATGTGGGAAGAAGCTACTGCGATCCATGGTCAGAGTTTTATTTTATCGAAACTGAATCTCAAATTCACCTTAAAATGTAGATAATGCCTCAGGTAGTGGGTTTTTAAACACCAGATAGATACCTTACTAAGGACAGCCTTATGATTTGGAGCCATGGCTACACTTTAAACACAGTGTCCTTCACTCAAACCTAACTGAAGTCACCACATGAGGTCTGCAAGAGCTAAGCCTGACCCAGAGCACAATTAAGGTCTATTTATATTTTAATATCTCGAAGACCTGAGTCAGGTGGCATGGAGTTGAATCTAAATATGTCTAGATGCTACCCACTCAACGCTTCCAATTAAGTAGGGTAAAGTTCGTCCTGGCCTCAGCATCACTTTTGCCTTTGCAGAGGAGCAAGGACACTTTCAGAGAGAGCAGTATCTTCTCCCCAGGCTAGGTGGGCCCATTCTTCCGGGCAGGTGCAGGCAGGGCACATTTTCCAGTGTGGTGGGACAGGAAGCCAGGCTGTCTGCTCCTCAGATATGCAAATGCAGTGGTTTCTACTGGAATTTTAATTTAAAACAGACTACATTTGGATACAGGGAATTTAATTGTTTTTTCTTTGTTAAAGAAGAACTAAGCTGTGACCTGAGTTCCTCTTCGACCCTTATCTCCTTGCTTAGATGTCTAATGCTTGCTCTCACCACAGTCCTCCACACTGAGAAGGGTATTGAGGCAAAGGATTGCCCCAAACCCAGAAATAAACAACAAGCCTGATGTTGTCTGTACAGTTATAGAGTGGTCATGTTTTGTTTCATGTGTGTGAGAGAGATGATTAAATGTGTGTGTGTGTGTTTGTGTGTGAGTGTAATGCCTAGAAGTGAATTAGAATAGTTAATATGGGTTTTGAACTTCTGCCAGTTGCTTCTATTTGCATTGCTGCATTTATCCATTTCCAAACATTAGAAGATCCATCTATCAGATTCTGTGTCAATCCGGCACATGGATAATTTGTAAAAAAGCTTTCCTTCAAAATGTTCTGCGGTTTTTCTAATCTTGTAGCTTTTCTCCTTTTCTAATCACATAACCTTGAAGTCGAAAGACGCAGCCTGTGATAATCTGTGTACATTACCTTCATTACTATCACAGACAATTCTGGAAAAAAAGGCAAAGAAAACACACACACACAAAACACATACCCTGAACCTCCTTTCTGCCCTCACACATTCAAAGCTGCCTTTAAAGTCGTGGGCTTTCTCCCAGTTCAATCACACCCGCATTAGGCCGACTCATCAGACAGAAAAGTGGTCAGGAACATAAGGGGATATTGACTTTAAAAATTTACTGGCGAGGCGTTCAGAGCCTGCAGGAATGTCAAAACTCCAACCTGCATTTTGATGTTTTTGCCTCCGGTTAGTCTTGACTGACATGCTTGGAGCACTCTAGTCTGTACTCGGGTATCCATTAACTGCCCTTGACTCAATGTTATCCAGACCTTTGCAGGGTTTCAGTGGATTCTATGCCCCAAGGTGTAAGAAAAGCTCATGCCCGGTTTTAAGGGATCACATTGGCTATTCCTGGCTTCATTAGGGGGGCATTGTTTGATCCTAAATAATGAGAGCCTGTTAATTATTATTCTAATAATTGGGCCTCATGTGGGAGCATGGCAGGCGGGCAAGAGGTGTTTGAAAAGGAAGCAAGTTGGAGAAAGGAGAAAGAAATGTCAAGGTTGAGGCGTCTTTGAGAGGAGTTTGTTTATAAGAAAAGTGTTTTTACCTAAGTGGGGATTGAAGGGGCTGGGGCAGGTGTAAGGCTGTACTTACTTCAGCTAGGGTGGGTTGCAAAGTTACTACCCTGCACTAACTGCTCACCAAGGCTCACCCATCCCTTGACTGAACCTGTAATCCACACAGGGAGAAAGAGGAATTGGTTTCTTAGGTGGGGAGAGAGATCACAGGGAGCAGGGAGCTGGGTGTCTGCCCCTGCTCACCAAGGAAAAGAGCACTTGCTTGCTCTGCACACTCCTGGTTTTACTGTTTTCTTTTCGCCTATAATGTGGCAACCAAGTCCGCACAATGCAAGGTGATCACCCTGCTGCCTGCTCAGACACAAAAGATGATTGTCCAAGAACCAATACCAGGATGACCTGATGTGGCTGAGGGTAGACAGCTTTTGGGTAGATTGTGGCTACCAGGAAATTTCCTGAAGTCTTGGAGACATCATGGAAAATGTTGGCTTTCGAATTCTTGACAAATGGGAAGAAGTTCTGTACTAAATCTGAATTGTCTTTCCCCAGTGAGTACTGCGTCAACACTTCTGTATTGGTCTTTGTCTATTTGTTATGATGCCGTGTAACTGTAAGAGAGAAATCCCATTCCACGGAATATAATGTCTTCCTCCTGGGACCCATAGAAGAGCCCAGTGTCAGGGCTGGAGAGATGCCTGCTCTTCCAGAGGACCCAGTTCAATTCCCAGCACCCACGTGGCAACTCACAACTGTCTGTAACTCCTGAATCTGGCACCCTCACACAGATACATACAGGCAAAATGCCAATGTACATAAAATAAAAATAAACAAATAAAAAAGAAATAAAAAAAGAGTCCAGTGTCTTATCCAACTGAAGGAAGTATTGGGTTTTGACAAAGGCCTCCATTAAAAGCAGGAAGGGAGTTTTGGGAAGGCAATCTGGCATTTGAAGCATTAACTGGGGTTTTTGTTAGACTTACTTAGACTCTGGGTACAGCTGGCCAGCTGAGATGAGAGCTGGCCTGCCTGTAGACCAGGTGACAGTGGACGACAGGAAGAGAAGAGACAGAGGGAAGGTCCACACTCGTTTTGAGTCCCAGCACTATGTTCACCTGACTTTGCCAGCCTCTAAATCTCAGTCTTCCAATTAAACTGGAGAGACTATCAAAAGTGCATGTTCAAAACGGTTGAATACCCCGGAGCTCTGGACTTGCCTGAGTCTTCTTCATAGGCTCTGTGATTCTCTTTTGTAGGTGTGAATGTTCTTTGAGATGCACCATGGGCCGCAGCGCAGGAGGAAAGGGTGGGAGGGCCAGGGGCATAGTATTGGGGAATTGAAGAGTTAGTGGCCAAAACAGGCTATCTTGTCTGTGATCTTTCAACTGTTCCTAACAGCTTCAATACATCTCCTAGGTTCAGGCAAATGACAGAGAGCTGTACTAGAACACGGCACGCTAAGTGCAGAGCCATCAGAGCACAGAACCATCTTGGATTCTATGCACAGCAAGGTCTGAAGGCCAGCGCTGGCCAACAGAGCCCTTGTGGTAATGAGAATTCGCCGCCCCAATTCCGTCAAAATGTTTAAAGATCCCTGACAGAGCAGCCGCGAGCCCGGGCGGGTTCCGGGTCCCGGGAGAGCCACACAAGTGGCTTGCAGCGGGCTGGTGGGCAGGCGACAATAAGTCCCCGGAAGGTGCAGAGTCCCAGTGGGCAGGCACGTAGTGGGAGATACGTGGGCAGACACATTGCATGGAATAGAATTGGATATTTATTACTTAAAGAAGNTGTGTGTGTGTGTGTGTGCGCGCGCGAGAGAGAGAGAGAGAGAGAGAGAGAGAGGAGAGAAGAGGGACAGAGAGGGGCCCCAAGAGAGACACAGGCAGCGCCGAGAGAGAATAGAGATCCAAGATGGCTGGTGGGGGGGCAGGGTCACTGGGAGTGGGCATGGCTTGCCTCTTGAAGAGACAAAAACCATAACAGGTAACACCACCAGCAACGAAGTAGAGAGGGTTTGATTTGACCCTTCCTTCATTCCGTGACCTTGAGCCGGGTCTGATTCTCCTCTTGGGTGGTAGAGTTATTATCTGCTTCAAACCTCCTAGGGACGCTGAGAAGCAAGCACAAGGTTAAGACTCTGAACGCAATCTGTAAACACAGAATCCTCCATGGTCCTATGGCTATGGTGTCTTTACCGGGTAAACAAAGGCGCTGGGGATTCACAGGCATCTCACTGTCTGTCCTTAGTTTTGCATTGCTGAGTGAGTGAGTCAGCCCCATTGAAATTTATATAAAGACAGAAGACATTTCTCCCACTGGTACCCACTCCTGGGAGTTTAGAAAGAGGACACAGCCCTATGGCCCGCATGCACTGGTAAATCATATAAGCTAATGATAGGCTGGTGCTTAGGACTGAGTCTGTTCATGGCCCAGGTCCTGGCTTGAACTGGCAACCACCCTGAAGTCAACTCTCACTTCCCTTTGAAAAAGATCCTTGATGAGTTTTGCAAACACTGTTTCCAGCCTGTGCCACCTCTCAGAATGCCAAGTTCTGGTTTCTTTTACTCTTCCTCCTTCCTCCTGCCTGAGCAGCCTCAAAGGACAGCGAGCCCTGCATCCCCAGGATTACTGGAGAGGTGTGCTCATATCCAAGACCAAATTATATAGATTTATTTGTGTGGTTCTCCGAGTCCTTGCCGTTCCCACCAGAAGAAACTCTCAAGTCTTTTCCTCCCGTTTTCTGACCGCATCGCTGGCTGACTGACAGTTTTATATGACGTGCCATCCCCTTTAAATGATCACAGTCTGTCTGAGGGTTGCAATTTGTTTAAATTAGGTACATGATGTATCATCGCGGACTGTGGGCCAGAGACACTCCTGTGCGAAGACATGCTTTAAAAGAAGAAATAAAGCTTAATCCGCTTCCCTCCTCGATGCAGGTAATCTTCTTTCTATTGACCAGTTTATAGCGATGGTGACAGTCACTAGGGCATGTGATTGCCAAGGTCCTTGGTGACTTTGAACTTGAACCCATATTTCCGCATCAGTGACTATGACTCAGAGCAGCTGCTCTGTTCTCCTCATGGCTCAGAGTTTCTGCTTCATGGATGAACCCAGCGTAGTGGACCTTGTAGCGAACGCATTTCTGTCTCTCTTGCCCCCTCCTGACGTAGTTAGGGAATGCTTCCTTGTCCTTTAGACTCGGGGTCTCCCATTGGACACAGCTCAGCGCTTCACTCAGCTTCCATTGCCACACTCCCTTGGAAGGCAGTCTTCCCTTATCCTGCTCATCAAGAATGAGGAAGAGAAAGAATACAGACTTTCTCGAAGCCAGAATTACCCAGGATTAAAGTATGGTATGATGGATTGAGAAAGAAAGCCAATACCTACACCCGGCATTTTAGCTAAACCAGAATGAGGGAGGAGCCATCTGCAAAGCAGTTGGTAACATCCTCCAAGCCCTGCTCAGCCACCTGCTGGGCCTCTTTCTACAAACTATCTATGGTAACACCAGCCTTCTGGGTAAAGAGTCTCCTCAGCAAAGTCCTCCTCCTCTAGCCCACTTTGCATCCCAAGGAAAAGTGGTCAGGCTGGTTTCTGAAGCAAACACCCATCCCAGATCTCTTAGGTCACCCTGGTTTGAATTCTCTGCAGCAGTAAGTTCCTCTTTCCCTATAGAGAACCGGGAGCTGTGTCCCCAAGGGAATTGTTTTCTGGCCTGAAATATAACCCTCTCTTTTGATAGAGTCAGCAAGGGCCTCTGGGAGCCTGATTTGTCCCAGGCAGCAGTAGCGGCTGCAGTGAGGTGTGCATGGGCTAGCAGCTTTATCAAGAATCCCTGGCTCATTTTTCTTGTCACTGTCCTGGTGGATAAGATTTGACAAGCAGTCAGCCACACTGCGCTATCAACTCGGCTTCAGAGAATACCTTATCATCTTAAAGGACACGTTTTTATCCTGCTACCTGGATCCAGGTGATTTTCCAAAACTTCTGTGACATTGCAAACACATACGTCTGGGACTAGGAAGAGGCCCATGGGCTCATATGGTGACATCGCATTGGCCAGGACAGACCACAGGAGCAGCAACTGCTAAACCAACACGTGTGACCTTAGGTTCCGCTTGTGGTAACTTGACAGTCCGCGGGATAGCCCAGACTACTTCTGGAGAATCTTCTAACATCTAACTTCCTCAAAAACTGGGCCTGAATATACAAACAGTGTCATTAAAGCAGCAAATACTTCACACCAAACCAGAAGACACAAAACCTTGTCCTGGATTCTGGAAATAGGATGGCCAGACAACAGAGATCTGTGGCCTTTCTGGGCTCTTGTTATCTAGAAGGGAAGAAATGAATAATTAATAACTGGCATACAGCTGAAGAGAAAATGTCTAACAACAAATAACCAAATTTAAGCTTTTCTTTTTCTCAAATAGATTAATTATTCCAAATTCCACTGTTGAACATTTTTTATGCCACTTCTATTGATTCCTTTTTATTGAGTCTTTGATAAGGGCCAGCCAAGTCACAGTCCCCAAAGAGATTAATTGAGTTGTAAGGGTTTTAGTCTCCTACAGAAATGAGTGGGTCGCCTCTGCTTCCCCATACACCTGTTAAACAATACTCGAGAAGCAGGAGGAGGTAGGAGCATTTACCCCCCAAGAGTTTTGTGTGCCTGTGTGCACAAGTATAGTGGCCACTGCTGATCGTTTGAACATCCTGGACCAAAGCAGTCATTTCTACATAGTTTCTACATCATAACCAGTATTGGGTTATGTAAAACAATGCTTAAGAAGCAGGAGGAGGTATGAATATCTATCCCCCAAGAGTTTTGTGTGCACAAGTACACAAATGCTGTGTTGTGTGTGCGACTTGCCTGTGTGCACTGTGATTGAGGAATTGGTTTTCACATCTTACATGAAAAGCAGAAAGCTCGAAGAGGATCCGTTGTACCCTACATCCTGAGTTCATCCTGGCCTCCCCTCAGAGGACAGGTACATGAGCCCTCAATTCTTCAATTTCCAGGGCAGTTTGGTTTTAGGGATATGCCTAGGAATGTTGTGAGGGAGTTTCTGGTGTGAGCCATCTGTGTGGTGTCGGGTAAGTGACTAATGACTCTCTCTCCTGAATCCCTGTCACCATTCAGCAGGATTATCTCTCAAGTTTCCTATAGGCCTCATTTCCATCCCAGAGGCTCCTGAAGCTGATAAAGGCAATGGGAAGAGGGGCGGGGCAAGGATGGGGTGTTGGTGAAAGTGCAGGGGCTATGGGGAAAGAGGCATGGTTTGCTTGGCTGTTCTCACACTTATTATGTATTACCCATAATAGGGAACAAGTCAAGTTTTCTTCGATGGTAGAAGCCTTTGCACTCATTTGAGCTAGTGAGAAGCGGTGGTTCCAACCCCGTAAGTGCTCATGTCTACTTTACAAATAAAATGTTGGTCACAGAACAAAATGATCTGAATTTTTGTAATGTTAATGCTGCCATGGCTCAGAGCCTTCACATTCTTAAGCCTGCATCTTCAGCAAGATATAGTGGCCACTGCTGATCATTTGGGCATCCTGAACCAAAACAGTCATTTCTATATAGTCTACATTGTGACCAGTATTGGGTTGTTAAGTTGGTCAAATAAAATTGAAAAATTAAAAAAAATCTCTTTTTTCAGAGGAAACTGCTGGACCTCACAGCCCTGGTAAACAGTCCCTGGTTTTACTGTGCCCCTTTGGGAAGAGGGGTTGGGTCCTGGGTCATTCCAGCCACACCTTCAGTCTCTCCTCACTTCTCTTCTTTAACTGTGCTCCAACCACTGGATTCCGACCCCCTCTTTCTGGTCACTGCCCAGTTCTTAACTGTACAAGAGCCATCCCAACTCAAAGCTTGGATCCATACGTCTGTCCATTCCTCACACTTTCCGAGCTTAGTCTTAGACTTCACAGAGACAATTCTGTTTGTCATCTCGCCCACCAGCAGGCAGATGCCCTGCTCATCACTAGCTGGATTTTCTGTCATAACCCCATTAGAAGTATATTATGTCTAAAGCAGAACCCTGCCCCTCCAGTGAGGAATTCTTTCTTCGTCTACTTCACTCTCAGCTCCCCCTTCAGGGTCTTCAACTCCTTCCTTCATTCCCACATCTAACCCAGGGCTAAGATTTTCAACCTCACTTGGGAAAAATCTATCCTACAAATGGCCTAGTCATATGAGCTATGACACTCTATATGTAAAGAAAACTCCACATTCCTACTCCTTCCCTGAGCACCAATCTCAAACCCTGCCTCCTGGTTTGTTCCACCCCTCCATTAATGTCATCTGCTCAGATAATTTTTCTTGTTCATTCTGCCCCCTCCTCTCACTATCTCTTTGTACTGCCTCATCTATTTTAAGGTATCCTTGGCTATTTTTTCTTTTAAAAAATTTTATTTTCGCATTTAGTTACTTGTGTGTGTGACAGTATGCGTGTGTGACAGTTGTGCATGTGACATAGTGTCACAGTGTGTGCCACAGTGTATGTGACAGTGCATGCGTGTGTGCACATATGTGTGTGAGACAGTGTGCATGTATCACAGTGTGTGCGTGTGTGTTTGTCTGTGTGCGTGCTCATGTGCATGTGAGAGACAGTGTGCATGTGTCATGGTGTGTGCATGTGTGTATGCACACGTGTGCACTCATGTGCATGTGAGAATGTGAATGTATCAGTGTGCACATGTGTGTGTGCATGCACACACTCATGTGAATGTGAGAGCATGCATGTGTCACAGTGTGTGCATGTGTGAGTACTCGTGCGTGCTCATGTGTGCATGAGAGACAGTCTGCATGTGGACATGAGATGACAACTGATGAGGGTCACTTCTCTTCTTCCACTGTGTAAGTCCTGGGAATCAAACACGGGTCCTCAGGCTTGGTAGAAAGCAACTTTATCCATTGACTCGTCTTGCTGGTCCCTTTTTCTTATTATAGTTTGTCTCTCCAGTTACAGTTCCCTAAAGAGTACAGGCTCTCTACAAGGAGGAATGTAAATGCTTTACTAACTAGAACAGAACCCCACATGAGTGACCCGTGGACTAATACTTGGGACGAAGTCATGGGTGAATAAGATAAACACAGGCAACAGAGGGGAGTCGCTTGCTCAAGGTTACAGTTTGCAAAGGGCAGAACGAGGCCCAGGCCCTTAATATGACTCCAAAATGCCTTAAAAGTTAGTTTTGTTCCTTTTCCTCTCTGTCAGTACTCGCCACTTATCCTGCTCTCTCCACCTTGTGTTCTTCAGAAATACAAACATCAGACGAGCTGGGTTAGTAAACTCCTGTAGGATTTCCGACTCCTTTACCAGGGTGGCTGAAGACGGACACTTGGTTACCCCAAATGATGACTCTCAAATTGTAATGAGCAATAAAATCACTAAGGAGGAAGAACTGGGGAGCTAGTTCAGAGGACAGCAGGGCAGCACCCCTGGCTCCCGAGATGGATGCACACTGGGGAGGTGGTGCCACCTTGAAGAACTGGGCAAGCCTCCACTCACAGGTGCATTGAATGAGCAACCCACACAGGTAGGACGCACACATTTCCTCCTGGCAGACTTCCAAGCAGATTAGCAGGCAAGACTCCTTTCTAGTCAGGCTCTGCAAAAGGAAAATACGGAGTTTCAGAACAGCTACATGATGTTGTCCGAGATGTCTGGCATATGCAGCAGAGATGAGATGTAGCCAGTGGCTTCTGAATCTGAGTCCAACATCTCTGATCATGGAACTACCACAGAATTCCATTGTCATGCTGGGCTGTTGACAGTAGGAAGCATAGGAAAAGGGAAATACATCTCAGCAAAGGAGAACAGCTATGAAGTATGGTGGAGGAGGGAGAAGCACCTGTGGAATAAAAAAATGAAACAAATTTATAGTAGGTCAGAATGTGTGCTATGGAAGGGGAAGAGAGTGGGAGATGGGGAGGGGTGGGAGGAGCAGGAGCGGAAGGAAGAGAGAAGGGGGAGAGGAAAGGGGAAAAAAGAAAAAATAAAACTTTAAAAAACAACCAGATTTGGGGTACTTTGCCTCTGGCCTAGTTTCCACACCAGGCTTCCCTTCCACTTCTACTTTTCCTCCACCTCATCGTTCATGGTCCTTCCCTTCCTCCCTGAGGTGATGGACCACTCTGGGAAGGCGGAGCCACCTTGGACCACACTGGGAAGGCAGAGTCACCTTGGACCACACTGGGAAGGCGGAACCACTTTGGGCCGCACTGGGAAGGTGACACCAGAACCAGACCAAGAATGAAGAACAGATAAACTTCCTTGGCTCAATATTCTCGAGTCCCGTCCCCTAGCGAGTGATCCCTATTGCTTGATAACAGTACGAGTATGAGTTTCTGTGGGCTACAGCATCACTTCTCAAAACACAGCAAGGCCTCGTGCCTGTTTTTCAGCTAGAGAGCTGAGTAACTCCCAACTCCATTGGGTCTTGTGATTACAAACCAAGCCTCGCCCACAGAAGGCACGGCTGATCGCTCGCAGCAGCTTCGCTACTGACTCTTTGGCCCTGCTCGTCAGGATGCTGCTGGCTCTTGGTTAGTTAGGGCTAGCACGTGGATAAAAGCAGGTGCCATTGCTGTGCCCAACTGCTGCCGCTGTCGTCTCCGTGGGTCTGATTCACAGCACTAGAGAAACCATGATTTTGCTTGGGGTTGGTTTTCTTATCTGGGGGTTCTGTCACAGTCCCAATATTTCAGGAACAAATTCACTGATGGCTCCACAGGTGTCCTCTCCCATCCAAGCAGCCAGTGAGGTGCCTGGGAGTGACCACCTAACCCCTAGGCCACCTTGGCATAGATGACAGTGGTTTCCGATATGAACTCTGCCAATACTGGGCCATAAAGCTGCAAGGCTGGCACCTAGAGCAGAAAAGAGAAATGGATCAAATGTCAGCTGCAGTTGATTGAGGAGGGGGAGTGTTCGATCAGGCCACAGATGGGAAGCTTTGCACTGGATGACAGCGACCAGCAGCTTTGCCCATTCCATAGCTCACACTTCCCTAAAGTTTGTCACCTGTCCCTTCCTCCGCATCAGACACCTCAAGCCCCAAGCGCTCCAGAGTAGGGAGGGTGAGGGAAAGACACTCCTCGCCGATGATGTCAGGGGATGAAGTGTCACAGACCTAGAGAAGAGAGCAGAGGAAAACAGCAGAACGAGACAGAGTTGCAAGTCTGGGTTGTGCCTTGTATCTCAGGCAAGCAGTGCTCAGCTTTGTTCCGAACTGGGAAGCAGCAACCACTTAATACTCTCCAGCTCCCATCCGTGGGTCAGACATGGAACCAAGAAATAGGCTCTCATTGCTTGCCCTTGACCTAGCTCTGCCACCTGCTCACTGTCCCATCTGCTAGGGCAGACCTCCAGGAGCAACTGTTTAAAATGCAGGTATCCATAGAGAGCTCTGGGTAGCGAACTCAGATATGGGTAAGACTCAAAAGTCCTTGGGATAATCAGAATGTTGGCCTGGGTGATCCCTAGGATCTCCCGTGGTTCTGACCAACCTCATGTTCCCCAGGGATCTGTGGTCCTAGGACTAGTCAGTGAGCTTCCTCTGCTAGACTCTACTTTAACACATTCAGTTCGAAGGGCCTCTGAGGTCCCCAGCTTTCATTAGGTGCTTGGGAAAGACCACACAGAACTGGCCTCCCCATGGTGATTGGGGGCGGGGTTTGCCATGAGGGTCTGGCTGTCAGTGTGAAGTGGGGGGAGCTCCAGGGAGGAGAATCAGCAGCAATGAGCCCAGTGGCAGGCCAGCAGAGGTCACAGCGCACCCCCCCCCAGTGCTGCCTCTGGATTCCTTCTCTGTGTTGAGGAGCAAGGCCTTGTTGTGATTTCAGGTTCTGTGTCTCCACCCTGCTACTCCCAACAACAAAGGGGAACTTCTCAAGGAAACTCTACACCGGAATTTAAAAGGAACAATAGAATTGGATTTGATTTGTTTAATTCTGAAATCAAGGTCACTAGAAAGTACTGTGGCTCTTATTTGTGTGGTTTGAGGGGAATTTTTTTTTGGCAACATCTTTCTTTTCATTTGATGGTCCTGTCATCCCCAGAACTGTGTATGTTACTGATCCTGCCTGTATTCAAAGCCGTTATTAAGTGGACTCTTTTAGATTTTAGAGAAATGATAATGGTTCCAGAGATGACAGAACGTGGCAGCTGGTGACAAAAAAAAGCCTTGATAAGACGACAACAGTAAATCAAACTACCGCCACTTTTCCGTTTCATGTTTGTTAATACCACCTCGCCTTTTGAAGTTTAAAGCAAGGTTCAAAAAAGCCAGGTGCTGAATCATAATATTAAAGCAAGCAAGGAGCTCCATGAAAGCGGGCAGATCTGAGAGGGAAGCAACAAACAGAGCTTTCAACTGCCTTTTGTCGGCCCTTCTGCAGATGTCACCAGCGGTTTCTCCCAGCAGAGAGTTCGGCTTGTAGCAGCGCCTCTGGCTGATTCCCGCGCTGCGTTTCAAGTGTCAATCAAAAAGGAAGGACACAGCTTAGGTCCTGGTCATTGTCCTGTGAAAAGAGCCAAGCGTTTAACATTGATTTAGCTCCCTCAATATACAAAGCTCGAGCCAGCTTTGTGCATCTAAAGGGCCTTTGGCAAGGTTGCTTGTAGAGCAATTCCGTCGCGTCCCACGCGCCTTGGCATAGCTGTCAGGCTGCGGTGTCTGGAGTCCCATGAAAAGTTGTTCAGGACTGACTGAGCAAATTGGGAAGAAAGAACGTGTTGCCTCAAAGAGTGGGGTCTGTTGTGGCAAAGGCCTCTTTGCATTTCTTGGTCTAGAGGAACATTGGAAGTAATCACCATGAACACCCAGTGCCTTGAGCAGGGTGCCAGAGCAAGCTAGGATGGAAGCTGGAAAAGACCCCAGAACCCAGGGGACACTTGGTTCCCATGTATTCCTGTTTGCAGCTTGTGTGGCCTTTCATGGCTGAGAGCTCAGGCGAGTTGGCTGTGCACCTCCCTTGTTTCCATTGCCTGGGAACAGGAACTAGCTTAGCCAGATCAAGGGGAAAACGATGGCTCACTCGGGCTTAACTGAATGATCTTGTTGCTTCTCTCTGTGTGTATGATTCTTTGTCTGCCTCCTCCTCTCCTCCTCCTCCTCTCCCCTCTCTTCTTCCTCTTCATAGTTCGTGTGTGTGCATGTGTGTACGTGTGTTTGAGTGTGAGTGCTTGTGTGTATGTTCGTGTATACTGAGGGATGAATGCATGAACACGCAATGCATGAAGAAGCCATAGAGCAACCTTGGATAGCACTGCTTGGGAACTGCCCACCTTAATATTTGAGAGAGAATCTTTTGTTGAGACCTGGAACTCACCAATCAGGGTAGGCTAGAACCCCAAGGATCCCCCACCTCTGCCTCCCCAATACTGTAATTAGACTCATAGTCTGGGTCTTGCCCACTGTGTTTGATGCACTTACTCCCCAGGTTTGATGTGAGTTCGAGAGATGGAACATCCCTGAGTCTTCAGGTTTGGGCAGTAAGGACTTCCTGACCGCTGTACCCCCCCTCCAGGCCCTCGCCACATTTCGCTCAGCTTCTGTGTTCCTACCCAATGGCAGAATTGCTTTTCAGCTGCTTATTCACAGCCTATCGGGCTCAAGGAATGTTCTTCAGATGTAGCTCAATCCGATGATGGTTCAATATAACCATTTTCCTCCCCTATAATGGTGGATGCCGTGCTTCGAGCATTGGATGTTAGTGTTTCCACAGACCGTCATGAACGGCCCATGGTCTCACACTGCTCTGCTGCTGAGCTGTGACGCTCTGGAGGTCAGCTGAGTTCGGTGTCTCGCCAGCTTAGAGTGTTGGTGTATGTGTCTGTGTGCATAGATGTATGCAGGCCCCCATGTGCAAATGTGAACTTGGAGGCCAGGAGACAACCCACGCACCATTCCTCAGGTGCCGTCTATCTTGTTTTTCGAGACAAAGTCTCACTAGCCTTCAATTCACCAAGGAGCTCTGGCCAGTGAGCTCCAGGGATCCATCCTGTCTCCACCACTTTCCGTGTGGTTGGATTGGAGTTCTAGGATGATCGGGATTAGTGACAGCATGCATCACTTTCTCTTTGAGTCCTCCGAATTGGGCCACCTAGTCCGCCTGCCTGTTTAGGAGCCACATGTTGAGATGGCCCATCCTCAGCATAGGAGCAGCTTCTATTCCTGCGTGAAGGATCTGACTCCAGTAGACTTCACACGAGCAGTGCATCGACCTTTGCTGTGCGAAACTACTGCTCCAGAGCCTTGCTCGTTTGTGTTTGATAGACTTCGTTTGTTCAAAATAGCCTGGTCAGGCTCTTCTCAGCACAGGGTGATGTGGAGATCTTGGCTAGCCACGGAGTGGTTTCCAACAGCCGCACTAACATTGTATAAATACAGTACGCTGACAAACGGGAACACAACAACACAAAGTGGCTCATTGTCCGTGTAGCCCAAGTCCTGAGTCCTCAGCGCTGAACTGCCTGTCCTGTGAGGAGCCACCTCTTCCTTGATGCCCACCCACTTCCCTACCTGCCTTTGCCAAATCACCATATCGCTGCACCTGCCTGCCTACACCGTGACTAGGAATTAGCTAAACCATCTGCCTCTTCCATTCTTGAACCCACATCAGTGAGTCTGACACAGGGACAACGTGTCAACCTTGCCAGGGACTGCTAGTGCTGAATCGGAGTTCCCAGCCTCAGCTGCCCTGCGACACCAATTGGCAGTGCACGTCTTCCACCAGCGTCCTCTTCTGTCCTCTTAGGAAGCCACACTGCTCCCAAACTTCTCTCTCTCATCTCTAAGGATGCTTAGACATCCAAGGACAATCTACATGCCAGTCTTCTGACTCCTGCCGTCTCAGACGTTGCTCTATCTGTTATTTTTGTTTGTTTGCAGAATGTTCGTCTTTGGTGGCTCTGTCTACTCAGCCTATAAGCCAAGCATCCTTTGTATACTTTTGACTAAAGTGGTTTTACTCTCACACCATCCCTCTTCTCAGTCTCTCACTAGTCCTTCGTCCACAAAAACTCACCTTCTGTCTTTTCTATTTAAACTGCTCTGGTGAAAGCCACCAAGACCTCCATGTATATAGGAACCTGTAGTTTTTCATCTTCTGTATACCGTGTAGAACCCTCAACACTGCATTCTCTCCTGTTTTACCAAACTTGTTTCCCAGGATATCGATGTCCCCTTTCTTGCCATTGTTCTCTGGCTTCTCTTTCTCAATCCAGTGTTTCATATTCCTGCTCCTTTAGACACAATCCCTGCCCCCGAATGTGATTTTCCATTATCTAACTGTGATCATCTTCTTTTCCCACTGTGGAGGTGGAAGAAACACTTAGGAACTCAAAATTATCAACAGAAAGAGGGATGTGCTTGTACTGCCTGTAGCTCCATGGCGAGACCTCAGTTTCCCCAGTGCTGAGTCTGAGCTCCCAGCCTCAGTTCTGAAGCAGACCTGACACATTTTGCCACACAGCTGGATTGCTACCAACTTTGATGGTGTTAGGTTTCTGTTCAGAGCTCCTGTAAATGGGGACTTTTAGGCCTGTGGCATCCCTTGTTCTGCCTGGTGGTTAGAGGAACAGGATGAGGGATAGAGAGAGAGTTTGCATCTTGACCAAATGCAGCATGAATTTCTAGACTCAAAAGAATACCAAGAAATCAACTTTAAGGCAAGTCTACAGTAGATCAAACTGAATCCCTCTTTAAACTCCTGTTCAGAGCATTTTTAGGATTCTCTTTCTTGCTCGATCCTTCTTTCTTACATCTTTCTACTGAAGAATTATTTATTGCTTCTCAGCCATTTCAGCACCTGAAATTTAAGATTAGTTAGTGAACGTACAAGTTAGTGTTTTGTTCTAATTTGACTCTAAAACACCCTAGACAGAAGGCTTATTTCCTCTTCCTGATAACTCTATATGCTCATGCCCAGACATCCACTCAGACACACAGCTACAGTAGCAACAGTGTGGTTTTAAGGACACTAGGGGAGTCAGCTTCTCTTTCTTCATCTCCTAGGTTTACTTGAAGTAACCTTTCATGAGAAGATGATTTTAAAATACAATAACATCAACAATTGGTTGACCTTAAACAAAGGTTACTTTCTGTCTTGTAGATGGGTCTCATCTAACTAATCAAGTTGAAGTCCTTCAGGGCAAAGACAGAACTAGAGATCATAGGTCGGTTGGTAGAGTGTTTACTGTGAATGCATGAGGCCCCAACAGTTCAAAATGAAAAGAAGGAAAGGAGGGAGGGAGAGAGGGGGAGGGAAAGAAGGGACAGATGAAGAGAGGGGGAGGATGGAGGAAGGAAGGGAGAGAGGGGGAAGAATAAGAAAAGACAGTCACTACATCTTCCTGGAGAAGCAATCCTAGCTGAACACTGCAGAGGTAGCCCCTGTCTGAGTTGCCAGCCTGTGCTACATACTTAGAACATGGCAGCACACACCATCACACATGCCAGTCCTCTCAAGCAAACGATATGGTTCTGTGCATATATTATTGCATATCATATGCATACCTCCATGCATGCATTCCTGTGCCTCCATATCTCTAGAGAATCTATTTGACACAGCTGGGCATCAGGGTTTGCTCCAATGGGAAGGAAGGGGGCAGTGGGTTTTGGGGTGCAAAAAAGGGGAGAACGAATTCAAAACATTCCTGTCTTCCACCGTCAATGATTTAAGGACCTTATATGTAGGTGAATCACTGGGACATGAAATGGGTCTGAGGCACAATGTAGAGTAAAAGAATGTGTTTCCCTGGCAACAGATGAGGTGCGAACACAGCCACTAGGCCAAGGAGGGTGTCAGAAGCAAGATGGCCCATAACTCTCGTTTACATTTTACCAAGCCATCCAGGTTTAGATCTTAGATAAGGCCAGGAGGGGACAAAGGCAAGGATTGATGTGCCCATTTCACTGGTCAGGTGATAAGGATCCCCAGGTGTCCACAAAGAGCATCACCTGAAAGACAAAGCATGAGTCATGAGAGGCTGGATTCCCAGCAAACTCTCCAGTGCCCGCCACTGACTGCATCACATCAGCTTCCGTGGAAGACACCTGGCAGGTTAGAAGCTATATGGCCCAATGACATCCTGCATGAAGCCCTGGGCTTGAGGAATAGCTCCCGGGACACCAAAAGGAAATGGCTTTGGAGGACACAGAGCCTATAGAGGGGCAGCAGAGCAGTGGCAACCGAAGTTACCCATCGGCACAAACAGCTGGGGAGCCATCTGTCTGGGAGAAGCTTCCTGCCCGCGCCATGCCCCCTCCTCCTGCATCTGTGAGAGGCCTGGCGGCTGACAGAGGCGCTCTGCACAGAGGGAACAGAAGGGAACCCGCTGGCCCTTGGATAACCTTGGCCTCATTAGCATTGAACCGAAGCCCACGGGTGCTATTGACTTCTAGTAAATATCCACCCACCAAGATGTCCCCAAACACTGCCCAGGGGTGTTCGGACACCAAGCAGACCTACTCCAGCCTCTGTCCCAGGCTCTGTTGGTGCTCCCCACCCTCGCCACGCAGCCATGAGAAGCCTCTCCATCCTCCTGGGAGGGGGGGAGCAGGCAACCTGAGCCGTCATCTCCTTGCAAACCTTCCATTCTCTCCTTCCAAAAGGCCAAACAAATAATCCCTAGAAAAGCAGTTCTGCACATGAAGTGTGCACCATTGTATTTCCAACTGCTTTGAAAAACTTTCATTTTTGTGCAGCAAATGACACATTATCTTCCTGGAGGTCAGGGAATAATGTGGTTGGATTCTTGCAACACCGTGAGAGTTAATGTTTCTATTTGCCATTGTGTCCTGTGCAAAGAAAGGCAGCCGGGCACCTGGGGTTGCCACAACACACAGCGTGGAGATGGTCGAATCCACCAGAAGTGCTTTGATAACATTGAACACTATTGTGCAGGTGGTGGCTCCCTCCTTGCCTGCCATGCATAATGGGCTTCCGAGTGCTAAGGAGATAAACGATGCTATCCTTGGAGTGTCAAAGGTAGAACTCTCCAGAAGCTACATTCAGAATCGGCACGAACTTAAGGACTTTGGTGTTTTTTTAATAGTAATTGAAATATATAATTCAATAGAAGTGTCACTCTAATGTAATAATTGCCAAAGAAATTGAGCCACGGGGAAGAACAGCAAATTGCTGTTTCCCTTTATTAGAGTGTGTGGAGATGGTAATGTTTTCTCATCAAGAAAGACCCCTGGATATCTCCCCTTCCCATCCTTCGAACGTTCGTCCTCATGCATGTCACCTTCTTGAGGGATACCCTTGCTGATTCTAGGTTTCCTGTAGACATAGTTGGCCCCTCTTAAAATGCCCCTCATGAAGAAGAACGTGTATTAACTGCCTTGGCAGGTTCCTAAGGCAAACTCCAGCTAATCTGTTTATTGTCGGGAGTCAGCCACCTCACATTCTACCTCCAACGTTGTCTTTGCTTTTGTGCAGGGAAGCACCAGAGAGGCACTTTATGTAGCTAAACTGCCCCATGAATCGGCGCTGCCTCTCCTGTCTTCACACAGCTTTCTTAGAATGAAACGGTTTCTATGGAGGAGGTAGTCTAATATCACTGAACCGAGTTTGGAATTTGGAGGGGCAACAAAACAAGGAAACATTTCTCTCCCTGCAGGAAGCCATGACTCAGACTACCCTCACCGTAGTCATTTTCGTTTGATGATGATAGGTATCTAAGCACAACTGCCCGTCAAGTCTGGTGGAAATGTATGACATTCATTTCATAACATGTCCACAGTTATGAGTCATTCTGTCCCCTTTATCCTTTCGTCTTGGGGTATAGTGCCAGGGTCGTAGCCATCTACTCCCTTCCTTCTAGTTGCCTTCATCAGTTTACTTCTAAGGACCACAAAGGACCATCATGACTTGAGATAGCAGGTCCCCGCAGCAAACTGTACCCACCAAACCCTTAGAAAAGACCCCAGGCACAACCAGCTGGACTTTGGCAGGGTCTTTAGTCCCAGAGTCCCCCAGAAGCTTTGCATTTAGGGGAGGGAGAAAACCGGAGTGGGGGTGGGCTGAGGTAAGACCAAAGAAAGATCAAGGTAAGGATGCAAAAGAAAGAAAAGGAGCAAACACTGGGGAGAAAGGGTCACATACTTTGCAGGACCAAGGGAGACACAGCGCACATGCTTTCTGGATATCTGGAGACCAATGACGGCAGCAGAAAATACCAAAGTGAAGACAAAGTGGTCAGGGTTGTATTATTGTCTCCATTTTCTGGATTTGTATAATAGAAGAAATAAGAAATTAAAGAAAAGGCTATAGAAGCCCACAGGTCAGTGCCTCAGTTTTGTATTCAAGTCCAAGGCTGGCAGCAACAAGAGGAGAACTTGAAGCTTTAGCTGCAGCCGGACATCATTGCTGGTGTCACCCAGTGCTCAAAAGGCTTGAAGGATGAGCTAGAGGAGATTGGGAGCCAAAGACCGACTTTTCACTGACACGCTGACCCCATGGAGCAACCCTTGAAAGCTAAGCCATTGCAGAAACAGCCCTGTAACAAACCCTAAGTGAAGCATTTTAAATGTGCTTTCTGTTAATGAAAATTCCTTCCCCTTAAAAAAATACAGATCTGGTAGCTTGGTTAATCTCAGCTGCCAACTTGATGAGATCTAGGTGAGAATCACCTGGGAAACCACATGGTGGGCTTAATTGAGTGGGGTTAATTGAGGTTGAAGGACTACCCACTGTAGGATAAGTGAGGTGAGCATAGGCTTTCATCTATCTCTGCTTCTTGACTGTGGAATGCTCCTGCCTCCAACCCTTCCCTGTCATGATGGACTGCACCCTGAACTATGAGACAGAACACACCCTTCACCCATTACATTGATTTTGTCGGGAAAAGTAAGATGCAGGGCACCGAAGCTTATAATCTCTTACCCTGGGAAGTGGAGGCAGGCAGGAAGGGAAGAGGCAGTGTAGGGGCTATACAATGAGTGGCAAACCAGCCTCAGCTACCACCAATCCACCACACAAACACAACAGCCATCTCTGTGTGATGGCTTGAATTGTAGCCACAGAGAAGTAAATCTTGCCCCAATCAAAGATGAGAGGAAAAGTTAAAAGAAAAATTCTTATATGATCATGTATCGGTCATCAAGATTCGGCATGTACAACTCGCATCTACTTTGTTTTATTGGGGTTGCCTGGACGGTGTAATTAAGTGTCTTCCCTAACCCAAAGCATCCCCATATGAGGTGAGTGATAGAATTAAGAGCAACATCCTGGCCTCTGAACTTCGGTTGCCCTCCCCCCTTGGCATCTGATTTGACCCTGGTAAACTGCCATGGTGTCTGCGGAAAAGCATGGAGGATTGCCCTGCCTTGTTGGGTCACTGTGAGAATGAAAGGGGCCAGCGCTTGTAGTCAAAGTGGAGCAGGCTTCTGGAGCCCTGAGTTCTCAAGGCAGCTTGGCCTTCCTTCTGACCCTGGCATTCTGTCTACTCCTCTGTGTCTCATTGGCCAGAGTCTATGATGAAGCAAGGAAGGACGTTCTGGGGCAACATTCCTGTTATCGCATATATCTGCCTCTGGTCAATTCGCATCCATCATGCACATTCAAAGTCACATGACACACATGCTTAACAAATCCATGCATGTGAATGGCTTGTAGGGAAGATTGTGAATCCAAATCACCACACACATACCAAATGACTATAATTTGAGTGGGCTGGCCAGAATTGGAAAATTTAAAAAAACATAGCTGAATTCTGGTGCCCAGTTTGATCACACCCGAAAGACATGCCTACCTGTGAGGAGAGCTGCCACTCAGGTTTGGTGGCTATCACTCCTTAGGGGTGCACCCCGAAGCTCATCTAGGACAGCACAGATGCATTTCCTCCTGAGCCACGCCTGCATCTAACAGTGCACAATCAAGAGTACTCCTGCTTCATTAAGATCTGACCACAAGACATGATTTTCATTATTTTCAAAGTATTCTTCACAGTCATCAACACATATTATCTAATGATTTTGTTCACTTCCACTTGAGAATAACTGCTTGTGACTGCCTGGCCCAGCACCTGCCGCTTTCTTTTTCTTCTCTTTATATTTCTGCTTTTTGCTTAAGTTTCTTTTATTCATATCCTTTCCCAAGAGGAGCTCACTGTAGTGAAGCAGCACAGGGCTGGCTGCCTCCATTGCCTTCTTTCCTTCCCTGCATTCACTGGGGCATTTGAGGGGAAAGGGACAGAAAAGGTAGGCTGTGGGTCCTTGTCATCGGAACATTGGGTAGGTCTCTCATTCTCCCTTCCACGGGTGGCACTCCTCTCTCAGGTTACTGTCTGAGCTCTCCCCACACACCCTGTGGCCCAAGGGCCATTGCAGCCCCAGTGCCATGGAGAGATTTAGACCTTAGGGTTACCACCTTTCGCCTAATGTGTCATAATCTTGTACACGATTTAAAAGGGGGGGAGAAACTTGCTCCCGTAGTGATCTTTATCTGTTCTAAAATTCAAAAACTACCTTTCCAACCCCTTTCCACAAACCCGGTCCCCATCTCCCTTTTCCCTGCTTGCTTCCCTGGTTTTGTCCTAATTACCAGCCAGCGGGTAGATGCTACTGCTACTCCGAGGCTCTCGCGCTTGGGATCCCTAATCATGCCCATTGTGCTCCTCAAAGCGAAGTCAAGAACTGCTGCCTTTTTATGCCCCCTCTCTCCCTACATTGTAGAAGGAAGCAGGTCCCTGCAGCTTTTGTTGTCTCCACTTCTGGGCTAAGCTCCATTTGCTGGTGAGCGGGCCCTGTCTTCGCTCCCCCTCTAAATACTGCAACATTCAGCATCCTTTCATGTCCGTGCTTTTAAAGTAAATCTTTGGACAATTAAAGACATGAAATGGCTAAATAGAGTTCCGTGGGCGTTGTTCTCTCCTTTTTAGAGGTTTAATCACACTTAATGGCTTCTCTTCAAAACTTGAATTTTCCATTTTGGTGTTTTGACTCCATTGAAAGAGTTTACTAATATTCTTTCAAAAGTATTCTCTGCTCAAATGAGCTATTCAATAAAGTTTTGTGCCACGCTATAGGATTTACACTAAATGGATAATAATTTAAAGGGAGATGGGGGGGAGTTGCCATCCTGTGCCACAGGTTTTGTGAGCCAAATCGTAATCACCAATATAGAATTCGTGAAGAGGTGCTGAAAAGACAAGGATTATTTAGGTATAAGGGGGACTATTTCAAATGAGATTTCAATATCTTCCTTTCCTTGAAGATGGCCAATTGTTCAGCCTTATGGGTCTGTAAATAGGAAGTTGGGATAACCCTCATCATTCTTCCGTCCCTCGGCTCTCTCTCCTTGTCTGTATTTTTTCTCTCTCTCAAAAGACAGAGAAGCTGATTTTGTGGCTCATCCCCGGCCACATCTTCAACACACTGCTGCAGTTCTTCCCAGATTGCTCTTGCTGGGGTAGTTCCTGTCACCGTCAGGAGGAGGAACCAGGCTGGGCACTGAGCTCCCCCCAGGTCATAGTTACTGTCCAAGGGATAGAGTTTGCCACTTGAAAGACAAATTTAGTGGAAAATCAAAGCCATTACTTCATGACAGTGCTTTCTTCACCCCAAACTCTCTGGTGGCATGTCTGGGTGAGCAGTACCCTGGGGTTGGGTGTCACATCTGGGTGAGCAGTACCCTGGGGTCAGGTGTCACATCTGGGTGAGCAGTAACGTGGGGTGCTAGTGTCAAGCTTTAGAGAAATGAGGAATGCTACATCACTGTATATCTAGGACAACACGCCCCCATCTGCCTCTGCCTTTCACCCTGCCTCTTTCTTCTAGAAGCAATGCAGGACAAAGTTTGGGGAACTGTGGCCTGACCTTGAGGTGTTTAGTGTTTGTGTCCTGAACCAAGCAATGTAGGTAGAGGAAAGAACACAGATGATATCTTATATCCAGGCTCTGTTACTCACTAACTGACTCTGGGGAAGATACCCTGAGGCTCTCAGAGGCTCTCTCTTCCATGACAAGGGTCCCTGGCATTGAATGGATGCTCATATCTGCCCAAAGCGATCTCACTCGTGTGCTTATTTATTATTGTATTTCTCGCCTCCCTCCCCAGTGTCAGCTCCTAGAGCAGAGACCTTGACAGAGTTCATCATTGCATCCTCAGTGCCTGGGAGCAGGGCTGGCATTCAGCAGATGTTCAATAATGGCTGCACATATCAGAGTTATCGGAATCTTCATGAACACTGAGCCACTGACCTTGACCTAGGTTGGTAGGCTTGCTAACAATTGCCAAATCGGCCAGAAGAGGAAAATTATTTCAAGAAACCAGCAGCAAAGAGGGGAAGAGGGGGAAGAGAGGAAAGAGGGGAAAGAGACATTTGAAATCTACACTGGTCTCGGGCGTGGAAGACACTGGGCTGTTCAGCAACAATGGACTTCCTTGGGAAAGAACTGATTCAGTGGGTCTCTTGAAACTTGAAACCCCAAGTGGCAGGATTAATAGTCAATGTTGAAGAGGTTTAATTCAGATTTAACTTGGAAAAAAAAAAGAATGTTTGGAGGAAAACCTACCAAATTGAGTTATACAAAACCTAAGGTGACAGAGGGATAAATTAAGATGCTACAATCATTGACAAGGCCTGAATTAGAGTCACAGAAATAGGAATCTCCAGAAGGGAGGTTCAGGGGCAATGTCAGGAAGTGGTACAGCTGAGTGATTGGACTCTGTGGAGACATGAAGGAGAAAGGCACAGAAGCCACCAGAACTAGGGTTCTGGTAGAATCCATGAAAACAGGGAAGTGGGGGAGGTGAAGACACTATGAGGGAGAAACATTCACACACCAGAGGAGCATCTATGGGGTTGCAGGGAATGGGAGCAAAAAATGTCACGTGCAGCACTATCTACTTAGAGGAGACAGGTGGAAGAAGGGAGAGGAGAGACATCCAGGCAGAGGTGAGGGAGGAGCAGGGACAGTCAGGGACACAGAGACTGACCTGCCCTCAGCAGGAGTCCTACAACCATGTGTGTGAAGGAACATGGGCAAAGAAAATGGAGCAGTAGCCACTAAGTGTTAGGTCTGCCTATTAGAATAGAAGAGAAAGATTGTTTCCTACACAGGGACTTGAGTTCAGCCTCCATGCCAGAGCACGTGCTGGAAATTCCCATGTCTCCTTCTCATCTCTAACCCACTATGAGTGTCACGTGGGTGATGTCCTTGTGTGCCAGCCCAGGCAGTGTTCCTACTCACCAACAAGTCAAGAGAGTTACTGATTAATTGCACCCCATATGACAGGAGAAGACAATTCCTTGCCCCTAATACCTTCCACCATGGCCCTCTCTGCTTTGCCTTTTGGGGTTCAAGATGGCATGATCACAGTCTCAAGACACAAGGGGCCAAAAAAAAGTAACATAAAGTTAGCAGGTGTCTGTCAAGCATGGGGGACTCCAAAATTTACTTTCATCTATGGAAAGAAAGAAGCAGAGAGGTTGGACTACATTTAGGCACAAAACTAGTCTGATATGCAGTGAAGTTGTCAGCTGCACTTTACAATGTCTCCATTTGAAAGCTACCTCTCCAAGACTCCTCAGATCTATCCACTAGGCTTGGAATTTCCCAGAAAACAAAGCCATTATTAACACACAAAAGTAGTCTAGTTTAAAACAGAGAAACCTTACTACATTTGCGCTGCCCTTTGGGTCACGTTAACTACAGGGAAAAACAATGAACAACAAAAAATAAAAACTGCAAAAAAAATTATAATTTTTTTTCATTTTGTCCCTGAAAACCAGTGACAGAGAATGGAATAAAATTTCTTAGTGCAAGAGGCCTGTTCTCTCAGGGTCAAGGCTGGCACTGTGGGGCAGGCTTAGAGGGAGCAGGGGCCCTGAGGGGCATGAGGGTGGGCTCCAATTCCTGGGTCTCATTTGTTCATCTAGTCAGATGTGCCTGGAGAGCCTTCAACAACAGGGTCTAATTCAGTGGTCCTTAGCAGATCAGCAGGCCTGGGAAAAAAAGCCGACCTAGCCACACACTGGTTCAGGAAGAACTCCTATTTCTGACCTGAAGTGAACAGAGAAGGCTTTATGTGTGTGTGTGTGTGTGTGTGTGTGTGTGTGTGTGTGTGCATGTGGCATGTGTGTGGTGTGAGTGTGTGCATGGCGTCTGTGCAGTGTGTGAGTGTGGGTGTGAGTGTGGGTGTGGTATTGTGTGGGTGTGGTGTGTGTATGTGGTGTGTGTTGTGTATGTGTGTGTGGTGTGTATGTGGGTGTGAGTGGTGTGAGTGTGTGTGGGTGTGGTATTATGTGTGAGTGTGGTATTAGAGTGTATGTGTGAACATCTATGTCGTGCGTGAGTGTGTATGTGTCTGTGGTGTGTGTATATGTGTGGTATGATTGTGTATGTGGTGTCTGTGTGTGTTTTCACTGACCTGGAACTCACCAAGTAAGTAAGTGGTGGTCAGGGAGCCTCCGAGATCAGCTTGGAGGCTAGGATTGCACCACACACAGTATCTATTTTAACATGGGTTCTTGGAAATGAACTCAGGTCCTCAGGTCTGCAGCTGACCCATGTCCCCAGCTCAGAACTATAGTGTGCAAAGCTCCAAGTCTGCCCACTGCCTGTCACCAAGTGTCTCCCATAAAGCCATGAGAGACATCTCCACAGAGGATGTGCCAGAGGCTGAGGAGAGTGCAGATGGATCTGTGGCACCAGTCCTGGTGACTTTTCTGGGGCCTGGAGCTTTGGGAACAAAGAGGGAGGTCATTTGGGTCCCATCTTGAACTCCCATTTGTTCTTCAGATACTGAAGGCAGATGCATGCCAATAAGAGGGTTTTCAGGGTCTGGTAAAACAGATTATGATTGGGCCCTTGGATGCGGGAAGACAAGACTCTCCGAAAGGACAGAGAGGAAAAGACAACAGGTGTTTTGTAAATAAAGTTTGCTGACTGCCTTAGCAGCTGCCCTAGGCAAGTCATTCCCTGGTCTCAGCCATCCTAGGTCTAAGAATGATCCTAACTCCCAGAAAGACTTGAAGGAGTCCCAGGAAGGGGACACACCTGCTACTCCCCCAGAGCTGTTTATTTCCAGTTGACAAATATTGTGCTGATGTTCACTTCAACTAGAGGACACATTTGACAATCTGACTACTCCATCTGATGCCTTAAGGGCAAATTCCAGCTCTTGCAGGAAGGGGTGGTCCAATAACCTATCTGTATGAATAAAATCTGCCAGCGAGGAACACTCGCAGCAGTTTGGGGAAGCCACCTCCTGCCACAAGGAGCGTAAAATGTGTGTGAAAAGAGCAAGTCACATAAATAACACATGGCACTCACACTGGAGGGAGGCTGGAAACTGAGCGAGGAGGCCATAGTGCCTGCTCCTTCTTCATGAGTTAGGAACTAAGAAGTGAGACTCCACGGCAGGGAGCACAAGGTGTTTGCAAGTCTGTGGGGAAAATTTTTTCAGGAGGCAAAAACTGACAGAGAATCATACTCAATGATTCTGATTTTCAGATCAGCATCAGCAGGGAGAAACTCTACTAGAGTCTCACGTTACTCCTTCTGGTGTGTGTGTGTGTGTGTGTGTGTGTGTTCCTGTGTGTGCACACACGCAAGTGGAGGATAGAGGTTGAGGTTCTAGGATGCTATCTATTCATCTCTTTGAGACAGTCCCTCACTGAGCTTGGAACACAGACTAGTCCCCACTGACTGGTCAGTGAGTACAAGAGAATACTTGTTTCTGGGATTACAAGTGAGGCCCCCACCACACTCAGATCTCTCTGTCTCTCTCTCCCCTCTCCCTCTCTCTCTCCCTCCCTTCTCTCTCTCTTCTCTCTCTCTGTCTCTGTCTCTTCTCTCTCTCCCCCTCTCCCTCTCCCTCCCTCCCTCTCTCTCCCTCCCTTTCTCTCTCTCTCTCTTTCTCTCCTCCTCCCTCTCTCTCTCCCTGTCTCCCTCTTTCTCTCCCTCCCTTTCTCTCTCTCTCTCTCTCTCTCTCTCTCT
>LOJH01002022.1:0-12776 GCA_001685095.1 Ellobius talpinus
GTTAAAGCCTTTCTTTTTGTTTAAACAGAAAAGGGGAAATGGTGTGGGAGGTCCTTCTGTCTATGTGTTGCTTTTATTGGTTAATGAATAAAGATAAATATTAGCTTGGCCTAGAACTTAGTAACTTAGTAAGGTGGGGAAACTTAGAACTTAGTAAGGTGGGGAAAACTAAACTGAATGCTGGAAGAAAGGAGGCGGAGTCAGAGAGAAGCCATGTAGCCCCACCAGAGACAGATGCCAGAATTTACCTGGTAAACCACAGCCTCATGGCGATACACAGATTAGTAGAAATGGGTTAAATTTAGATGTAAGAGTTAGCCAAAAAGAAGCTAGAGCTAATGGGCCAAGCTGTGATTTAATTAATACAGTTTCTTTTATTTTGGGTTTTATTTTGGTTATTTGGGTCTGAGCTGCCGGGCAGCCGGGAAGCAAACAAGTGGCTTCCTACAACAAGCTACCATTTATGAAGGATATACTCTGTGAAGCAACATTAAAATTTGCCACATCTTTTTTAAAAATATGCGTTTTTGTTTTTGTGTATGTGTGCATATCTATGTGAGTGTCTACCATATACCTGCAGGTCACCAAGGAGGCCAGAAGGCAGCCTTGGATGCCTGAGAGCTGGAGTTACAGGGAGCTGTGAACTCCCTCAGATGGGTGCTGGGAAGGAAACTCAGGTGCCCCGAATGAGGGGCAAAATGTTCTTTAGTACTGAGCCATTTCTGTAGCCCCAAATTAACATTTCATTAATGGCAACTATGAGTGAATCAAGGCCTATCATCAGAAAAAGCCCAGAACTTATTTTAAATTACCTCGTGCACATCTGAAAAAGTCAAATTATTGTTTAAGCCCCTCAGACATTACACCACTAATTCCTTTCTAATGGTCTCATCCTAAGACATAGCATCAGCAGGGGAACTGTTGAGCCTCCCCTCCCCGTAACGACATAATGAGCAGATTTGGGTATTTACATAATAACTTAGGATGATTTCAGAGCATTTTAGACAAAATATACAGCCACTTAAATGGATGCCAGGCAGCCATCTCAGCACTCGTGGGAATTAAATGGAGATGGAAGTGGAAAGAGCAAAAGTCTGGGAGTGTTTGGGTGTGTCCCGCTTGGCTTAGGTTCTTACATGCCTTTGGTTTGCAACAAGATGTCATGGTTAGGGAACTGGCTTCATAGAAAACACAAGCACTGAAGCTTTGAGTGAAATATAAAAAGAAATTGGTTGGAGCTAAAAAGCGATTAGGTTCCAGAAACAGTTTTGAAAACAGCTAGTAATTGTCATTTTTACAAGGGAGACCATTGAGCCTAATTTGACACGACTTGCGATGTTGCACATTTCTGATGCATTGCTGCCTTCCTTTAGTGTTTTACTTCTGTGACCTTTCTTTAAACTTCACAAATTGAACGCTAGGGTGACTTTTACCTGAAGACATTTGCACCCAAGCTTGTTATGTTCTTTGCTCATCTTTATTCTTGGGAATCATTTTCTTGCCTTTTTCTCCGCAGCCCCTCTCTTTGTAAGGTCCTTCCCTGAATGTCTGTTGGAACTGTAACAATGGCTCTTGGGCTCTTCCTGTTTAAAAGTGTGTTAATCTCACTCACACTTCAAAGAGAGCTCTGCTGGGCTTAGAATGGTTTTGTCTGCCTTCTTGCTGTTGAGCCCGCTGTAGGCTTCCATTCTGCTGATATTTGTCCTGCTGTCCGGTGCGCCTCTTCTTTGACTTTGGTTATTCTGGAGACTCACTGTGAAGTGTCCCTGCGAATGTGACTTTCATAGACTTCTTGAGTCCCAATATAATTGTCACACATCAACTCCGGGAAAGTTTCATTCATTGTCTGAATATTTTCCTTTGGTTTTACCTGCCTGCATCTGCCACTTGGAGTTTTATGACCAGATTTCTCTGAGATTTCCACTGAAGTCTATACCTCTTTATTTATATTTTGCATGTTAGAGTGAAGTTCAGCCATAATCCTTTTTAAATACAAATGTAATTAGATATTTCACAACACACACACATGCACGCATGCACACACACACACATGCACGCACACACACACACAGAGCTAAGGACAAAGTAACCTACTCCAGTCTCTTTCTCAGGTATACTTTATCTTATGCTTTTGTTTGTTTTTCAAGTCTAAGTGTTAAGGAGTATTTTTCATCTCTATCCCACAGGCCCCAACTAGGGTTTTATATACAGGATGAAAGATGAAATGCTTTCAACAAGGCAAAAGGACTGTCTATTTTGAAATTACTCCCTTTGCCTGGAATGTGCTGACATCTTCACAGACTTACCAGCAAAAAGCCCACCAAGCTTTTGGAATTCTGTAGAAGAAGATACCCTAATATAAGTCAGCTCGAAGACCACTGACTTAACCTTTCCTTCTTAAATCTGTCATTTTATAATATAATAAAGCCCTCAGGAGGGCAACAAGCTCACCAACCCTGAGGTTATCAGCAGAAAACTAGAGACTGTGCATATGTCTCCGCCTATATTTGTGTGTCTCTGTGTGCACATGAACCAGAGAGGAGGGAGATCTGTGGGCAGAGTGGGATGTGGGACACAGATGGGTGCCTCAGTGGAGGGGAGACAGGGAACACCCACCGCCTTGGAGAGATAAAGTCTGCCCAGTGTCATCTCTAGCAGAACAGGCAGGGATTGATAACTAATCTCACATCTACTTCCTTGTGTTCCTGTGGGGGTCCCTATTATGTGTGGGCTAATGATCTGGAGGAGGGTGTTTCTAATCCACTAATGACTTGGAGTTACATTAACTTTGAGGGCTCAGATCATCAACATGAAATGAAAAAAAGGATGCACATTGTGTGAAATTTCTATGGCAGCTGTGACACGTTACTGCCATGTAAGGCTTAATACAGCCTGATGGGAGTTTGTTAGGCTAATGACAGGGGACAGGGCAGACTGCAGCCCTTTGCCTTGTCCCTTCCGGCAGCCATGGAACTTGGCTGGATCGTGCCTAAAGTTGGCTGTTTCCGGAGAGCTGGGGAGAAATCAACAGGGAAGTGTCAAACTCACCCCCCCCGCGCGCGCCCCCCAGTGCTGTTCCCTCTCTTGACTATCTATAGCTGGGAAAACTTCTCTCATTTGAAAGACACTTATGATTCCCCAGGAGACATAAGTCAAGGCATGGTTCCCACCTCAAGGTCTTCAACCTCAGCCACATCTATAGCTCTCTTCTACCAAGTAAGGTGAAAGACATGTTTATAAGATTAAGAGATTAGAACAGTGATTCTGAAACAGAGAAGCAGAGATACCCCCAACTGTTCATTAGAAGCTCATGGTATAAGTGCCCTTCTGGACTTGGTCCAGAGAACCCATTCTGGAGAACAGGTGCCAGAGTACTTGCTTATGAGCCTATGAATTAATATTCTTTGCTTTTAGTTCAAAATCAAAAGTCAGATAAATTATTTCTTTGGGTTATGATGTATCCAGGGAGGAGATATTAAAAGAGGTGAGTATATAGCCTCATGGTTAGAGGGAACCAGGAGATCCCTAAGAATAATTGACAAGTCATGTTTGTGAAAGCATCTTAAAACATACTCAAGGGGTCTAATGAGGACCAATAGAATAAGATAAGTATTACTTCATTTTGATCAGATACAAAAGTGAAAACTATTAAGACTAGGACTATGGAAAGTGGAAGAATATTCCCTTAAAGATACCCTAGTTCTAAGCTCCAGAACCTGTCACTGTATCACCTCTGACTTTGGGGGAATGTGGCCGAAAATATTATAACTTCTATGTCATGAGAGAGACTTGGAAGATGCAATGAAGGATTTTGAGAAGTGGCTGGGGAAACTGACCCCAAACACCTGTGTGAGTTGAAAGAGGGGGCAGAAGCATGCAGAATCCAGGAGATAGCACCAGACACACAGGGCCAGTGGTGCTGGCCTTCGACACAGAGGGGGAGCTAGGAACAGGAATGTGGGCAGCCTCTAAGAACTGGAAAGGCCAAAGAGTGAAGAGTGCCCAGGAGCCTCCAAAAATGAAGCCTTACCAATGTCCCATTTAGATTTTCACTCAGAGCGGCCCAGTCGTGGACTTCTAAATCCTTCAATGCAACATAATAAAACACTTTTTCAGATTCTTTTTTGTCTGTTTGGTTTTTTGTTTGTTTGTCTTATGAGACAAGGAATTTCTGAGTAGCCCTGGTTGTCTTGGAACTTGCTCTATAGACCAGGCTGGCCTCAAACTCACAAAGATCCTCCTGCCTCTAGTGAGATTAAAGGTGTGTGCCACTGCCTGGCCTAGACAGATTCTAACTATGTAGCCCTGGCTTTCCTGGAACTTGATGTGTAGATCAGGCTAGCCTCAAAGCCATAGAGATTGGCTTGCTTCTGTCTCCCAGGTGCTTGGATTAAAGGTATGCACCATCATATCCAGAACATTTGTGCTGTTCTAAGGTAATAGGTTTGTGGTAATGTGTTGTGGGATTAGCTGGTCCAGATGCAGGACAATGTGGTTTTGAGAGTTTGTGTCTTGTGATGGAACCTCAGGCTGAATGACTGACCCCTTATATTACAACTTAAAGAATGAAAGAGTAAATAAATATATAAATGGTGGGACAATTGTCTCATCCTAGAACATTTAAGATGATGACAGTTCTTTGCTGTCCTGAGCATTTCCCTCCTTTCTGAGCTTTTGATTAAGGAACAGATACCCATGGAACACACAAACACTCATGGTCTCCCTAAACACACGTGTATATACAGGCACATAAACAACTCCTAACTTCTAAAGAACAGACAAGTTCTCCCTGCCTCTCTGCTTTCTTATAGGCAGTCTGGGTTGAGGAAACAAAACACTTTGCATTTAGGGGCCATCGTGGTCCTGGAGGGATGGTCTGGAGGGAGCTGATGTTACAGCCCAGATTGGGAAGTGTTCTCAAGCAGGTGACCTTAGACTCCTGCTTCCGGCTAATTAAGCCTCTTCTGCCTGGACAGAATGTTCTGGTCTGCAGCAGTGGTTGTGTAACTGTTTAAACTGTACACCTTTGCTTCAGGGGGCTAGCGCGATGCCCTCTGTTCTGCTGATTTTCTGTGAAGCATGCAGTAGGGTAGCTTTGCAGCCTTAAATGAATAAGGGTATCACAAACTCAGTTTTGTCGTGAAATTTCTGGGTTTGTGACCATCGGAGGGGTGAATTTTGGAGGCAGGCAGTGGGTGGAAACAGCTAGTGTTACCACTCAGAAAAACAGAAGTTCTTTCTCCTCCTTCTGGGGAGTGCTTTCCTATATATACTGTCCAGTGAGCTGGGGACAGGAGCCTTAAGGAGCTGAAACTGAGAAGGGACAGTGGAGAGGTCACAGGAGAAATACTGATGGAGGAGTTTTATCCCCAGAGCTAGTGTGAGAAGGGGAGAAGGTGACTATACTGTATGCCATTTATTAGATGCTCCTTAATCATGAACTGGGCCTAATCATGAGCCTACCCAGCTCGACTGGGATCCTCTGCAGGGCAGGAGAAACAAGAATCCTCCACTGTTTCAGCATTGGTGAGACTAAGGTTTTCATGACCTCCCGGCTTTAGAATGACATTACAACGTTTCTCATCTTAGACTGTTTAGCCTATAGCTTGCCTAAGGTGACAGAGTTCCCTAAAAGAGAATGATGTTTTCATGTGGGGCAAGTTGTTCAGTTTGTCTGTGATTCAGATTTTCACCTGTAACGTGGGGATAATAATGCAATGCACAAAACGTTGTTTTGTGAGGGCTTAGCAAATTGTACACGCAAAGCACATAGGGTATTGCTAACCCCAGAGTACACTTTCTATAAAAAGCTACTCTCGTTACTGGCAATACTCATGAAGTAGATTATATGTCGGAAATAAGGCTAAATACTCCGAGACAAAGATGACTGACTACACAGAATCCTACCCGGTGCCCTGCTGCAGCTTCTCACAGGGAAAAACACAGAAACAAGCAAGAATAAAGTTAAGAATCTCTGAGGCTGTGGCTCCATGACGGAGCAGTTGTCTAGCATGAACAAGGCTCAGTATTTAATTCTACTACCACGAAGGAAGCCAAAACCAAAACTATGAATGCTGTTAAGACTATAAACAGGGTAGAGCAGGTTGCCCGCTGGACCTGGGAAGGTTTGGTTCATAAGGAAGTGGTTCTCTATCCTCTGAGTTCAGAGCGGAGAAATGGAAGGTAAGTAGGTGTTCAGGAGACTGAAGGGTGGGAAGGATATTTCAAAGAGAATTGCATCAATTTTCTCCCTGCTCTGTTGCACACTCTCACAGAAGAGACTGACTACAAAGCCTGACACACAGATGTGGGGTATCTGGTAGACCTAAGTAGACTGTTTGCACACCTTAGCTGTGACCTGGCTTTGGTTCATACAGACGTGGGGTATCTGTAGACCTAAGTAGACTGTTTGCACACCTTAGCTGTGACCTGGCTTTGGTTCATAAAGACGTGGGGTATCTGTAGGCCTAAGTAGACTGCACACCTTAGCTGTGACCTCGCTTTGGTTCACAGAAAGTGGACAAATAGAGACCTGGGCATGCTTAACAGAGAGGAGAGCATTTACAAAAATCATTCAATGTCTGCAATCACAGGGTTTGCCAGGAACACAGGGAGACCCAGCATCCCAGCCCCGCCTCTCCTAGTTGTCACATCTCTGCCAGTCCCTGCCTCTACCTGCAGCAGTGCCAGAGGCAGGACAAGAAGGGAGCCCCAAGAAAAAGCGCTCTACTGAAGATGTGGGGGAAATAAGGCCCAACACTTGCTCTGTTATGGTACCTCCATGCCTCTGACCTTCCTTTTCCTTCCTTTGGTGAAAACTACTGACTTTTGTTGGTTGTAGGTAGCACATGGAACATCAATTAGGGTGGAGCTCTATGTCTCTATAGTGTCATCTTGATGGGGGACACCTAAGTCTGTTTTGCATTTCGTAGGTACTCAACAAATACTAGTTGAACTAAGAAGTGTTGTCTGACCTGAATAGAGGCTCTTCTTGGGATTTATTTGGATTGTAAGTTATATGAAGGTAGAGCAGAGGCTTGATCTGCTATTAGGATATTCTTGGAGCTAGGAAGTGGTCAGGACATACTAAATGTATTTAAATTACTTATACAAAAGCTTTGGTATCTTCTTTCTCCTATTTCTAATGAGTAACTAGCTGGTGGTGAAGACAGTTGTGCTTACTCTGTATAGGAAGCATAAATGGATGTGGTGAGTGAGTGGATGGGTAGATTAACACACGACCAGATGAGTGAATGAGTAGGTGCCTGGGTAGGTGGGTTGACAGATGGGTAGTTGGATGGATGGGTGGGTAGACGAATGGGCAGATGGGTCTGTGAATGAATGATGACTGAATGAGTGAATGTACATATGTTTGTATTAATGCACTGGATAATTACCGATGCACTGCTTTTCTGGGGATGTTTTCAGCTGTCATAATATTCCCACAGCTGATTTTATCTGTGAAGTGTGCATCATACAGTAAAGCTAAACACGCAGCTGCAGGTGTGTCTTTCTTATTTTCTAATGCAATGAGGAGATGCTTGTGAGGAGAGGGGCTAGGTGAGGACTGTATCCTTCCAGGTGTGTAATGAGATTCCTTGAAACTACCCCGGGTACACAATCGTGTTTAATCCTCACAGCAATTTGACGAAACAAGTGTTCTTATTACCACCAAATTGCAAGCACTTAATGAAGTGGAATCACTTGCTCGGGAAATTGCCGAGTGAGGACTTGAACGGAGACTGTACTAATTTAGAAGCCCAGGCCCTTGCCTTATATACAGAACCAAGAGATATTAGTGTATAGTTGACTAGGAGGCCTCAGAAATGGGAGTGGCTATGTTTGAACCCAGTGAGGCCACTAATCTCTTGCGCTGGCAAATCACTTTATTTGCCTTCTCAGTTTACTCTTTATTTTAATGGAGGTAATCAGATCTTCGTAGCAGGGCTCCAGTGAAAAATCATGGCTATGTAGAGAATGCTTTGAGGTAAGGATCTGGAGGGATGACTATAGAGTGCTACCGAGCAGGAATGAAGAGCTCCATCTTGTTCTGTCTCAGTGAGCTGGCTTGTAATGTTCTGAGTTTTTGTAGAATAGTTCATCTTTGTCACCAGAGACTCCTAAATGGTCAAGGTCCTGAGTATAAGCAACCATGAGTGCTCAGTAGTATAGGACATCTATACTACTCCTTCTAAGGCTCCAGGAATATCATAGAAGAGGGGGCAGTAAGAAGGAGCTAAAAGACGCGATGGATGCCGTGAGATGCTCTCCTGGACACGGCTTACCTGTTGCACGCATGAACTGTAGTACCTGTGGTTACATGCATGAGACTTGCACACGATTGGGCCTATCAGCATTCCATCCTAGACATGGGTCTGGCTCATGTGGCCTCACCCCATCCCAAGGTGCTATTGGAAGTTAATGGTTTCTGGGAAAGGAGGAGTAGTTTCCTTCAGTGTTGTAGCCACTATTAAGTTGCCCATATTCCATTAAATAGTCCTCTGCCACCCAAGGTCATGCAATTAACCCGACTGAACTCAGTGGGTCTCTCTCACACACAGAAAAGCCATGAAGGCCTGAAAGGATGACTCAGTGGTTAGGAACACCTACTGCCTTTGCAGAGGGCCTAAGATCAGCTCTAAGGACCTGAGTTGGGTGGTTCAAAACTACCTGACACTCTAACTCCAGGGTTTGACATTGTTGACCCCTGAGGGCATCTTCAGTCACATGAACACACACACACACACACACACACTTAAAAATTTTAAGAAATGAATCTTTAAAGACATGAAAATAGGAAGGAAAAATTTTGGGAGGAAGGATTTTAGCAGGAATAGAAGGGTCTAAGAAAGGGTGATAGGATGGTGGTGAATATGACCAAAATATATTATGTGCATGCATGAAATTATCAAAGAATAAATGTATTTTAAAAATCAAACCAGCATCCACTAATGAATTCTGGAGAGGAAGTGGAACTCAGTAAATAGTTTCCAGATTTAATTTTTACTTGCTTATTAAACAGTGTTTTTAGCACTATATTATTCTAAAAGAAAACTGCTGCTATGAATTGATAATGGTGGTATTTAAACACTGCTGGGAAGTCAGAAAAGAAAGCACGTCATCGCCATGGACAAGATGTGGGAAAAGAGCGTCTCTCTCAACTCATGGGTCTTTTCTTCTCAGGTGGGGTATCTTGGTGCAACTTTGTAAAACACTTAATTTTAACTGACACATAGAAGCAGTGCGTGTTTATGTCCCCATACCTCTTCTGTCTCTGGAAAGTGCTACCATGCACTCATATGTGTTCCTTCATCCAATCTTTTGTTTGTCAACTACTTATGAAGCATTAGCTGGGTACCAGGTACTGTCCCAGCAGTGAGACATACTGGATACAACCCTACCTTCTAGAGAGACTCAGGGAAGAAACCATGCTGCTAAATGATTCAATTATGAAAAAAAGGGGGGATAAAAGAAATGAGGAAAAGCATCAGGACATGGAGACAAGCCAGGAACTTGTCTAGGTAGGTTGAGAACAAGAAATCTGCCTCGGGAGTGGATTTAAGGTGAAATCTGAGCACCAAGCAGGAGTGAATGAGGCTTTTTGTGGCTGAGATCTGTGCTCTGTGGGACACCGAGTGGGGTGAAGAGCAAAGCCAGATCCCAGGGGCTCCCACTCTGGCCAAGGCCATGGACAAACACACCATATAGTTTCAGGAAAGAGCTCCAAGTGCTGCAGACAGTGAGGTGGTAGAACTCATCCCTGGACAGATCCTGGAGAAGCTAAACCACCTTGAGAGCAGGACAATACACAAAAACCAGCTATAGGGAGGGCGAGGTGAAGGATATCTCCCGGGAAGGCCAAGATTGTGGAAGAAGAGTCCGACTGACAAAGCAGAGTAGTATTTCAAATCTGCAGGTTGGTGGGAGTCTGGTAGAAAGGGCCTTGCATGGTGAGGTTTACATTAGAGAGACTCCATACGACAGGAGAAGGCTGATCGTGGGCTGGATGAGAGGCTAAGAACCACATCAGGAACTGACAGAAGCATTGGGGACCTGGGTCAGAGAGAGAGGCAAACGAGAATGGCCTTAAAGACGGGTGGTTGGTGACCTGAGCGGAAGGTCACAGACAATGCTCAGATAAAAATTACTTTGCTCATGAAGCAGTGACTGCAATATTCTTCCAATAATGAGTTACTTGGCCAACTGCCCCAACTTCCGGGCTTCGCACCCCACACCCATAGTGTCCTGTGAAGCACCAAGCATCCAAAGGTCCCAGTGGATCGGTTTTGAGTTCCCAGATATCCAGTTATGGCCCGTTTCTTGCGTTCTGTAACATTTATAAACTTTCAGAGTGATTGTCCCCAAATTAAACAGTGAGTGACATTTAGGTGAAGTTCGGATCTCTTGTCACCTCTCCTCACATCCCTTCTTGACATAGAGCTTGAGAGAGCCCACTCTGTGTGTGATTTGTCTTTTAGGGAAATGTCCTTTCAAGTCTTTTGCCCATTTGATTTGGTTGCATTTTTTTTATGGTGAGGAGGTGGAGGAGCTGCTCACATACTCCAGACTGAAATTTCTTGTCAGATATTTGTAAAAAACACTCTCTTTCAGTTTGCATCTTAGACCCCAGGAGCCTGTGAGGGTACAGGAGAAAGATGCTGAAGTTTCGAGGAGTTTGTATTTGAAAGGCCAGAATGCACCTCTTTGAGATTGTTTTGCTTAAATGCCCACACTGTCGCTCTGCCTCGGTGTCTCTGGTCTCTCTCTGTTTTATCTTTCTCTCGCCTCCATGTCTGGTGTATGTGCGTGTATACACATGTATACAGGTGGGAAAAAGGAGATGCACTGTGGAAGGGAAAGCTTTAGCCTTGGATCGGAAGAGACACCCGACACTCTGTTGTACTTCCTGTGCGGACAGAAGAAATTGCACAGCAGGGCAGAGGCGGGGCCATGGCTTGAACACCATTTTTCTAATCTTTAAATATAGCTAGATGATATATCTGCGAAGATTGTGTGTGTGTGTGTCTGTCTGTCTGTGTGTGTGTGTGCGTGTGTGTGCACGTGTGTGTGTCTCTCTGTGTGTGTGTGTCTGTGTGTGTGTGTGTGTGAGTAGAATTTGGCTATAGCACACAGTCATGTAGTTGTGTGCCCGCCATAGAAACATGAGTAGAGACAGTGTGTGTCCTTTATAAAAATTCCCATTCCCATTCCACCAGACTTTCATACTCAGTCAGGTAGGGGAGGTGGCCTTCAAAGAGACTTTGGAGGCCATGTGGTGAAGGCTGCAGAATCCTCTTCAGCCTGGGCTCCTAATTGACTTTACTGAGTTACTCCCTCTGCCTTCAGACCCATTATCTCCTTGTTCTCTTTCAAAGGCGCATGGTGAAGATGAAGCTAGAACAAATATAGGAAAACACTCTGAAGACACTAGAAGCTGTCACATATAATTGTATGCGCTACATGGAGACGTCAGGTCTCTGACTGGTCCCAAAAGACGTACCTTCCGGCTTCCCACCTGTCTGGTCTCTTCTTAACATCTACCTGGCCTGCTTATGCCCCTGTAAGTTACAACCCTACTGTCCCCCCCCACTTACCATCTGCCAACGTTATGACTGTATTTAAAATGAAGCCCTAACAGCATGTAATGTACAAGTCTTCTGCTCCCGTGTTTGCTTGTGTGTTGGTCGTATCTTCATTCATTCTCTCAGCCAACGAATCATTATTGATTTGTAATTCTGTTCCAGATACTTCACTTATAAAGAAACATGCATAGTCTTTTCCCTTGTGACCTAAAGTCTTTAACAGGAGTCAAATAATTAGATGGCCACTATAGAATAGGCCACAGGAGGCTTATAGAAACATGGAAGAGTGACATCTAAAGCCAAATTTGTGACATCTTAGAAGCTTCCTGAGAGAAGAAACAGAAGGATCCCTCTTCCACAGAGAGTGCCCCTTCCTTGTACATGTGTCCACAAAAGGAACCACAGATCCATCTGGCCATTTTAACCTTCTTTAAAGGTTTGCTATTGTTGATGGGGGAAGACAGCAAAGACTCACTTTCTGCCATCTCCCCCTTTGCTGAAAATGACAATGGAAGACTCGAAAAAGTGCTCATAAGTGATAGAAGAGGAGCTGGGTATCTGCTAATGTAGTCACTGACCCTGGAGGACCGACTCATTGACCCAAATACCTATGACAACAAGAGCCACCTCTCATCCTGACCCAACCCAGCACCAGAAGAGCACCAGAGAGATCTCAGGATCTCTCACAATCTCCTGCACCAGAAGAAGAGGCACTCCTTGAGCATCTAGTCCCAGTGAGGCTCCTGTGTAGGTCAGAGAGGCTTGTGACCATGGGACCCCTTAAGACCAGCATCTGAGAGCAGGGCCCTGGCTCACACTGTCAGCACTGAGCTGCCTTGAAGCCTGGCTCCTCGGCCTTCGGCTAGATTGTTGAGAACACAGAACAAAGAGCTATCTGTATCCAGAGTATGAGTTCAGTTGAAAGCTTTTGTATAGGCTTTTTGTCTCTGAATCCTCGTGGCAACCTGGGCACACTCCCAGATGTGAGGGACCTGTTATCCAGACGTTTCTCTGGACAACCCTCAGAACTGGGTGGGCCTAGAGAAGGCCCCACACAGAAGCATTTGTCAGTTTCCAGTCTCCTGTTGAACAGAACTGGTGACTCTCTCCAGTACAGCTCTGTGAGCCAGGACAGTTTTAGGAAAGAAAGAGGTGGGGAGGAGAGAGAGAGAGAGAGAGAGAGAGAGAGAGAGA
>LOJH01002022.1:20814-35415 GCA_001685095.1 Ellobius talpinus
TTCTTTCTTTCTTTCTTTCTTTCTCTCTCTCTCTCTCTCTCTCTCTTTCTCTCTTTCTCTCTCTCTTTCTCTTTCTTTCTTTTTCTTTTTTCTTTTTGTTTGTTTTTTTGAGACAGGGTTTCTCTGTGTAACAATCCTAGCTGTCTTGGAACTCACTTTTTAAACCAGGCTGGCCTCGAGCTCACTGAGACCTGCCTGCCTCTGCCTCACAAGTGCTGGTGTTAAAGGTGTGCACCACCAGCACTCAGCAGGAAGAAACATTTAAAAAAATCTACAGCTTTTTGCCAGAAGTGATTTCCAGAGTTATTAAAAGAAAAAAAGAATATCAATAAATAATGCTACACATTTAAAGAGTTTTAAAGGATCTAATTTTATTTTCTGAGTTTTAAATTCTATTTTATTTTTAGAATGTATCAGATTTTATTTTATTTATTTTGTGTGCTGTTGTGTAAGTGCAGGCATATGCATGTCCCATGTCCATGTCGGGGTTGGAGGACAATTGAGGAAATTGGTTCTCTCCTTCCACCCTGTGGGTCCTGGAGATTATATTCAGGTCATCAGCTTGGTAGCAAGCATCTTTACCTAATGAACTGTCTTGCTAGCCCCAAGCACATAATTTTTATAGGTGCGGTCTTCATGGAACTTCATAGAACTTCATGGTAACCCCATGTAGTAGGTAGAATATTACTCTAATTTTGAGTTTGTGTATAAAGAAAGGAGTGTGGGGTTGAGCACATAACTCAGGGTTTGAACACTTACTGAGCAGTGTGAAGCCCCTGCAACATTCTTCATCCAGCTCCCCCCCAAAAAATAAATAAATAAAATAAAACAAACAAACAAAAGATTTGGTTCAATAATGTCTCTTTGACCTATGGACACAGCAGATTTCCTTATAAATGATTTGGAGAAGTGTGCTTATCTGAATAATTTATTAGCTACTATTTTGTTTCAAGATGTCAGACTATCCCCCTAATTAATATAATGTCACATTAGGATTGGAATCAGTCAGTATTACCCTGGAGCAGGCAGAAGCATGAAATGACTGTGTCTGAAATGAGGATTTTGCTTCTATGAGCAATCATATTGGCCTGGCTGTGTATTTGTTAAGTTCAAAGTGTGCACCAAGCAAAACAAGCCAGACCCTTGTAGATGTTTTTCTCCCTCTGCTTTATACAAGCTGTGTACCCTAGCTGATGATATGGCTCAGTGGGCAAAGGAATTTGTTTCCAAGCCTATGCCTTGACTTTGTTTCCTGGAACCCACATGGTGGGAGGAGAAAACCAAATCTCACAGGTGGTCCTTTGATCTGCACTGTGCTTACATGCATGCACACATATGCACCTTCTCCACAGGTCAGTAAATATAAAACAAGAAAGAAAGTTTGGGGACTGGTTCAGCTGGCAGAACTGATTGCCCCAAAGACCTGAGGACATGAATCCAATATCTAGAACCTACATGGAGATGGAGGACTAAAACCAACTTTGTAGAGCTGACCTCTGATCTCCACACTTGTACTATGGCAAACACACACACACACACACACAAACACACGTCACACATCACATGTCACATACATCATACACACGTTCTACGCACATATCACACATCTCACACACACATAACACATGCCAAACAATCACATACACATGTCACACATGTTATACACACACTAATGATGATAATAATAATAATAACAATAATAAATTAAAAATGTAGAAAGACTACAGCCATCCCAAAGAGACACAGAACTAAAAAAATAGAAGACACTATCTGGAATGTTCTGGATTGCTTACGGTGACTGAGGACCAGTCTTGTCTCTTTCCAGTCTACCTGTTCAGCTGTGGGGTCACCAAATAGAAGTGAGGTGGAAGTCTAAGCCATGTGATTGTGTGGAGGGCATTTTCCATACTTAGAGTTTATTTGGTTCATTAAGAAACTGCCAGTCTTCTCTCACTGTCCTGGGGGCCAGAGATGACGCAGTTTTCATCCCTGAAGATACCACTGTCAAGTGAGGCAAATGGACAAGCCCCAAACCAAAGCAACAGCTAAAACCATCCAAAACAGAACAATCACAATGTCTGTTAGAATGCAAGGTAGTAGTAAAATCTGCTTGAAGGGATGGGGAAAACTTCTTGGAGGAGGGAATGTTGGAAGATACAAAAATAGCTTTGGCCAACAAAGAGACAGATACTCCATTCAAAAGAAAGAAAATAGTCAAAGCTACAGGATAATCTGTTGAAATGGACAACTCATAAAATATGTGCAAAAATTTCCAAATTAAAATAAAAAAATTCATAAAAATGGTTTCTAATCTGAAACTTCTGTTCATACAAGTCTGCCTGTGTGTCTTCCTGCAAGCAGCTCAGCTCCAGAGCAGTGAGTCTTAAGATTTCACACACACAGGACTTGAACAGGAGTCTTATCAAAATGCAGAGTGTGATCTAGTCCGCTATTGAGGCGGGAGCTGAGATTCGGTACTGTTACCACATTTCTAGACGATCCTGGGGCTGCCAGTCTGCAGACCACTTTGTAGGTGTGGATATTGAGTGGGAGAAGTGCAGGGGTTGGGCTTAGCCATCTAGGCATGCAGATGCTAGTTAGGGGGAGCTTGTGTCCCATGGGCTTGAAGGGATGCTGTTGGGCAATAGGCAGCAATGTTCTTAAACAGAGTGATGACAAAATTACATCTATGTCTGATGACAATGTGAAGAAAGGTTGGAAGTGTGGGGACAGGCCACGGGGTGAGAGCCCGTTGCCATTATCCAGGCAGTGTTCTAAAGTACCTGACCATCACTAGTGGTAGCAGTGGGTATAAAGCACGGAGAGTGAATTACAGGAGTGTTCAGGAGGTAAACAGGCAAGGTGTGAGGGATTTGAGGCAGAGGGGGGAGGCCAAGATGATGATGCTTAAGGACCAGCTGTGGCAGGACAAACTTTGGTACTGTCATGGTGATGTCTAGAATGTGCACAGAGGAACTGGTTAAGCCTGAAGAAAGAAGCCTTAGTTATGATCTAGAACTAAGGTCCAGGAAAGCTGGACCCAGACTGAGATGTATAGGAAGAGTCACAGAAATGGAGAGGAGGGTGAGATTCGTTTTTAGACGGGCCGACACATAGGGAGCCACCAGCAGTCAGGTCCCAGCACTCAGATACAGCATTTAGAAGCACAACAGATCCTGCAGAAAGCTTACACAGCAATGGGACGGACTTAGACTTAGCACTGAACGTTCAAGATGCCGTTAGGGAAATAATTTCAGAAACACTGCAGAGGCAGGGCCAAGCCAATTACCCTTTCATGATTCTTGATCATTAAAGTATTTACTAGAAACTCAGAGACAGGTTGGCAGCAAACATTTGGTAGTCACTTTCTTTGGAGTAGGGGTTGGGATAGGTTGACTCCAAGTTTAATTTTTATGTTTGGTGTTTTCCCTTCTTCACCAAGGTGAAATCCATGATTATCTAACATCACCATGTTTATTTGGGGGACTATTATATGTCTCTTTCTTTCTTTTGAAACTTATCTGTCAAAATAACTTGATGTTTACACTCAAATCAAACAGTACAAAGATATCTCAAATGTGCCTTTACACAACCGTCACTCACGTCAAGGTCTTGCACCAGACTGATGCATGATGTTAAAAAATCTAGGCCAGCACACCAATGACTGTTTACATTTTAGGGTTCTCTTTTGGCATAACTTATTTTTAAATCTAAAAATAGAGGGGATGCACTACCAACCCTTCAGAGTTCGATCTTCTCTGACATCCATTTCCTTTCTGTGATCACTCTGTTGCCCATCGCAGCTCACGCCGTGGCTGGATGCCAAGTGTTGTTGTGCAGTGCACAGCTCTGATAATGCTTGCTGCTCAGCCTTCTTCAGTGGCTCTCACTCAGTAGCTGGCCATTACAGTAAGTTCTTAATGTGTGCTCTATCACTGTGGTATCGTTTGGATGATTGCATATGAGGCTGACCCAAGGTAGAGGCAGCAGGTGCATACCGGCTCATTGTTATGAGAGGGCTGAAGGTTCAGCTGAGGCACAGGCGGTAAACCTCAGACAGTCCCTTGGGACACCATTTTGTTTCAGCTCTTTCCTCAGCTTGTCCTTTTGTCTCATGTTCCGTCCGTCCTAAATGCTTTTCTCTGTGGTTTGATGCAAATGTGGGGCCTGGACGCTTTTATAGTCTTGCCAACTCCCTAGGTTGATAAGAAGCATAGAAACAGCAATTGCTGGTGACATTGTTGTTGGCTTTCAAATCAAAGATGGTTCAGGGCGCTGTGGCAATTGGTCAAGAATGGTTTTAATCCTTTAAAAAAAGAATTACATACATTTCAGTGCAATCTTAAAATTTCCATGGTTATTGTGGATTTTTTTTCTCTATTGTTTGGAAAGAACACAGCAAGAGGAGCTGGAGAGATGGCTCAGCAATTAAGAGCTCTTCCAGAGGACCCGAGGTCAATTCCCAGCACCCACATGGCAGCTCATAACTGCCTGTAACTTCAGTTTCAGGGGATCTTGAACCTCCACACACACATACATGTAAGCAAAACATTATTGTGCATGACATAAAGATAAATTTTGAAAAATAAGCTGCAAGAAGCAAGATGTTGTGGGATATTTGTTTACACTGTGTAAAGAAGTGTCATTGTGATTGGTTTAATAAAAAACTAAGTGGCCAATAGCTAGGTGGGAGATAGAGAATAGGCAGGACTTCCAGACAGAGGAACGCTAGGAAGAAGAAATGGTTGCTCCAACAAAACTCCAAGATATTTACTATAAATTAAGTGTGATTCCAATGCCACACCACCAGTTTCTTACCACCAGTAAAGACTAGAAGTACAAACATGTCCTTCCTTCACTTCCTCTGTGTAGCTATAGTTTTCTTTGCCACCAGAGACATGGAATGATTATTTCTAAGCCTTTTTTATGGTTCTCATTCAATCTAATTTATAGACACTTCACAGAGTGCAGAACATAGCGCTCATTGAAACACATCCAATTGTCACTGGTCTTCCGACGGGAGTGGCTGCTCACCTCACGTGGTCTCTGAGGCTCAGCATGTATCCATGGACATAGGCTTCCCAGGGCTCAGACATGCTCTCCTCCCAAGCAGAAAAGCCCAGGGCTCCACCTCTAACTTCAGCTCCAGGAGAGTTTCATTTTTTCCAAAAGGTACAGCTATGAGGAAAAGTGGGATGGAGGCCACGTTCTGTGAGTTGATTTCCCATATAGTGGTCCCTTATGTTGTGTGTCCTTGCTGTTTTAGATGGCAGGGATGGCTTTATCCTAGGCAGTAGCTGGGTTGCTGTTTGTTCAAGCATATACGGCAATGTTGGTCCTGGTTAATATATGTAAACTCAAGAGTAATTCCTTCTCTGCATTTGCCCTGAATCTTTGTGACCTCGTGGACTCTTCTTCTCCAAATTGTCCTTTTACTAGTGACACTAGCCTACTACCCCTCATTTATTTTAATCCTGTCTTAGAACTTATTGATGGCTTTCTGATGTTGAGTCTGGAGAAAATTTATTCATGTGTCAATTCAGCAGCTAGCATTTATTAACCACTACAAAACCGAGCATTTTACCATGCAGGAAAGATATTTAGTTGAACAAAGCATTTGCTTTGTGCCCCAAGAGCTGCTTAGAAAAGTGGAAGGGGGAGTCATTTTTATTCCTTTTAATCTGAAGAGGATGACCTGTCCATCTGACTGCATTTGGATAACCTCTGGGCTTCGGGGCAGCTTTATCTAGTGTCCAGCTCTCTGTGCACCCATGGGTAGGGACCCTCCTTTTTTCACATCTGGGACGTCCAATATGCCCATGGAGACTGGTAATGATTTCCTTCTTGGCTCTGAGAGTTTCCTGGGTTTTTATGACATCACCCTGTGTGAAAGAGGATTGGCCTGGCTGTAAAGACATACTAGTAGTTGAATGGATTCTATTGAGAAAAAGAAAAGAAATGCAGGCACACAGCAGCTAAGTCAACCAGATCTACCTTCCACAGCAATTGTTCAACCCTCAGAGTGGCCTGTGTTGTGGGCAGGAAAGGAAGAAGCCACCCAGAGAGGCATTTCCTAAGGGGGAGACTGGACTTGGTCAAAAGGAAACAGAGAGAAGTGTGCTGCCTCCAACAGCGCGATTCCAGGATAGGACAGAATGATGGGAACCCAACCACTCAGCATCTCAGCATAAACACTGCCCAGCCAGCCAGGGCCTTCTTCAGGGCTCCGCCCCTCACACCAAACAGCCAGCACACTCCAGCTTAGGCAGTGCTTCAGAATCTTTTTCCAGTGACACACTGCGGGGCTGAACCTTCCTCCTGCTGGAAGACCTTTCTCATGTCTTACCTGAATCCCTCATGCTACAGCTGAAGTCCAATCAGGCATGCATAGCTGAAACGGAAGTGGAAAAGAAACTGTCACCTTTTTCTTTTTCTGAACCATCCAGGCATTTGCTGGCTTCAAAAATAAATTATTTTCCCACTTTGGTCAGTAGAACATTGCTCCGAACTGGTAAATTCAAGAGAAACTTTGTCCGATCTCTACACTTAAAGGGCACAAGTTGTAATTATCCAACAGATTAAAAGGGCAGCCACAGTACTGCCCTCCCCATCTGGTTTGTTCAGGCAAATCTTTTGCTCTGGACTCTTAATTTCCACCCAGAACACAGCTCACTGCTTAAAGAGCATTTTGTTTTCTGTTTCTGGAACCCATTGTGTATTGCACCAGAGCTCATTCAGCTGCAGCCGTCGGGTATGAAACTCTTCACACAGGTCCACGCAAACTCTCAGAAGGAAGGGACACCAAGTGTGTGCTCGCACATCCACCGTATGCACATGACTGCTGGGACCTAGGACCCACTCTGTCTGTCCGAGCACCCTTACGCATTCACGACCTCTATCTTGGCTCTGGAGGCTGTCCCCACAGACACCCTTACACACTGTGGAACTGGAACTGGATAGTTGTTGGCACGGTCCTAAGGACGGCAAGCCAGATTGGGTGGGGAGAGCATTCCATTATTATAACACAATGCCATACTAGGGGTACAGAATTCCTTTCATATTAATTCTTATATGAGAGGAGTCTTCAAGCTCAACTTTTACACTGAAAAGGGAGGTAAGAGGCAGCCAGCTCTTTGTTGTGTTTTTGAAACCGGAGTTACCATATTCATCTAGCTGAATGACATGAAGTGCTCTCTCTCGCCACCCAGCTCAGAACATCTCCTGGTGGCTTTGGCTGTGTGATTCTGAACCTGGCAGCCCATGCTGCTCTTGGGAAACCCGTCCTTCTGGAAGACTGGCTTGTTCTCCTCGCCCCATGACCAGAGTGCTTTTGGGTGTGGAGCCAAAATATCACAAGGACTCCTTGGAGGCCTCCGATTTGAGCAGCAGGCCAAGCGGATGGGCTGCCAGTTGGTCTCCAAGTGAAGTGTCCCCTAAAGCCCCCAACCAGTCACTGCCAGGGTGTGGGCGAGAGGCTCTCTGACAGGTCTAAAGGAAGGCAGGGTACCCTTCTACCTAGGTAACTCTTCAAAAAACTAGTAGATCCTTCTGCATCCCTTGCTGACTGACAGGCAACATCATAGACTGAACATAGTTGCTTCAACCCAGAAACCCGAATGCTCTTTCAAACTTGGCTATCATCCCCTGGGTTTGGTTTCCTACCCCAGAGTCTGGGTGGAGAAGCTGGTGGGTGGGGACTAAGCAAGGTGACAACATAGGGTGCAGGCAATGAGTTTAGCAGTCTTTGTAGCCAGTCCATCTCCGTTCAATATGATATTCTCAGTAGTGTGAGTAGAAGTATATCCAAGGAAATCACTCTGAATTCAAGAGAGCTCTAATATGCCTATGATAGCAATTTACACTGTCATCTTTAATTCATATATTACTTTACTTTATTTATTTATTTACTTTAATTCATCTATTACTTATCAGAGCAGACATTTATCTAGATGTTATAGTGACAGCACAGAATCTCTGTCTGTTTTAAGGGTGAATAAGGAACGTTCTCCAAGCCTAGACTCCCCAGCTCTCCAGAAGCACCTTTCAAGTGTTCTGAAGTAGGTGCTTCCTAGACACCATCACAGTCTCGCTTACTGTGACAGGGGAATGCGGACGCTTTCCCATTTCCCTTGAGTTTCTATTTGTTTCTAATGAAAGAGACTCCACATGCAAATGCAATTCCCTTTCCCCAGGTTTCCATTTGTGCAACTTGAACCCTAGAGTCTGTCGGGGGGTCATTCCTACAGGATTCGGACCTGAAGAACCGTGGCAAACACCAACCGAGGAAAGTAATAAAATCTATGAAAAAATAACATAGCTAAAGAGGATTAGAGCATCCCCTTCTTCTCAGGCTACAGCTCTGAGGGTCACCAGCAAGTGACCATGATTTAATGAAGTGGCACTCCCTCTGATTAGCACAAAGCCGGCCTGGCGTCTTCCACAGCACAGCTACCCTGTTTTCTGAGCATGCCAAGCAAATGCTGAACGTTCTCCCAGCCTGAGGGAGCTGGCAGTGGACAGTGAGGACATTCCACTGAAACTGGGCCATCGGGAGCCGAAGACAAAGGCAGCTGATTCAAGTGCACCAAATTGGAGTTTCTCTAATCAAATATATTAAATCTGCCATCATTCTTGATTGTTTTAATGGGAAGAAGGGGCAGCTGTGCCTTTCATTTCGTGCCATGGGGGAAAGAGGAAGGGGAGGGGAGGGAAAGTCAGCTGGAAAGGGAAGAGGGGTGAGGATGGTAAAGAAAACGGCAGGAAACCGTGTCCTTTGTCCTAACCGTAAAGTGATTTCGCATGCTGTTCATCTCCACATGGAGAGTTCCCAGAGCTGTCACTCACGGAGAATGCCCTGGCACTCTGCTTCTAAAACACAGGAGTAGAAAAGTAGCCCAGGAACAGACTTGGGGCCCAGAACACTCAGCAAGGAAACCCTGGTGACCAGTGTTAAGAAGCCTTGCTCCACTGGCCACATGGAAACCTGCTCAGCAAAACCTTTCCCCTTTGATATTTGTGCTTTGTGCAAGAATTAAATCTCAAGACCCTCTGGGGGCAACTCATCTCTACTCCTTTTGTCACCTTTTGGGTTAAGGACAGAAGCCACAAAAGGCCCCTTTTAACCTTATGAACACCAAGTTTAAAATCCCACTGCAGGTCCAAGCTATTTACTTTTTAAATAGCTTAACAGATGGCCCAAGAGAGGCTTCCTGCCCAAAGTGAGCAGTGCCTGTGAAGTCTTGGTGTGCACCTTTGACTTCAGAGCTGTGTGTGATGTCACTTCCTCAAATCTGCTGTGTTGATAACAGGATGAACCTGAGTAAGATAGGAACCTAGCGCTCTACTGTGAAACCACTTATGTGGGCCCACGGCAGGCAGGCGACTTCAGTAAACCTCACCAATGCTTCTAACACCCGAGTGCAAGGTCTCAAAGGGAGCCAAGGTCTACGGCCCACAGACTCTACAGTGAGTCGTTCAGGGAAAGAGCTTTGGAAGCTCGTGCCTGTTACCGCCTGAAGCCAGCCTGTCTCTGAGTTGGAATGTGAAGGCAGCTGGCTGTGTCAAAGGGCCAGAGAATAAAGGCACGGTGTAAATGAAGACCCGATTCACCCAAGAGAAGATGCTATTAAACCAAGCTCTGCTTCCCCAGCCGCTTCCTTGGAGACCCCCCCCCCTTAGAAACAAATGAATCTGTTCCTCCTCTGAGAAAGAAGGGTAGAGAGGCTCCTTTCAGGAAAAAAAGTTATTGGGCTCTCTTTAAATGTCCTCATTTGAGGGGAATTAAAAGGAAATGTCAAAAGACAGCATCTATACACTCAGGGGCATTGTATCAAGTGACACAATGCGGGCCAAATGAAGCCCTCATCCTTTGGGGGAATCTAATAACTCCATCAATCAACTCGGGCCTCCTGTCATCTATGCTAGGCCTCCAGCCTCCTCCAGCAGGTCCTGTGATTGGTCCTGAGACAGCTGGATGGGGAAGAGATTTGCCAGCGTCTGTGGTCTTTTCTGCTTTCCCTCCTTCCTTCTCGCAGGCACAATCAATGCCCCTTTGTACTCAGGCCCTCTTCCCTCTGGGCATGGCCTGAACAGGCAGGGTGGCAAAGGCCAAAGGAGCAGTTCAGCTCTGAGCCCTGTTCTTCAGCAGCCCCAAAGGGGTGAGCCTCATTCGCAGCCTGGGAGTCATGCCCAGGGTTGGCGGGCTCCAAAGAGGTGTCTGTTGTTCTCCTTGAGGGTGTGGCTGGTGCTTAGGTGGCTTTCTCTCCCAATCTGTGGCTGGTGCTTGGGTGGAGGGCTGTGAGAGGAATGGAGGATGCACAGGGCTGAGAGCAGGGTGATCGATTCCATCAGCATCCCTGATTCTATCACCAAATTTACGCAAGAAACCTTTGGCAAGTCCCCTTGCCTCCTTGTTGTTTCCCGGCAGCCTTGGAGGCTAGGTAAGAATGACAGACCCAGTGTCTTTATGTCTGGTGATGTGAACGGGATACTGCCAGCGACAGCTGAGGATGAGGTACAAGAGACACAGGCGTCGACATCAGGCAGCCTCTGGTTGGATCCTGACCACACTGCCATATGGTTTTGTTCAAACTGTAAAGCTTCTGCTTCTCTTCTGAGAAAGTATCAGGTTAGTTTCTATATGCCACACAAGCATACTGTGAGTTTAATGACCAGACTCAAGAGAAAGAATGTGAATGGATGCCAGCACACACTCCATCTAAAACATCAACCCTCTTTGTAACCTGTCACTATTGATGTAATAAAAGCCCCATTCATCTAAAAGCCTCAAACTCTGAAAGAAGTTGTTGTCGATTCATGTCATAGGTTCTAAACACTAACTTCAGAGACAAAACTGAAAAAAAATCATTTATTGAAAAACTGGATTATAGAGTAGTTGATCTTGCCAAGTAAGTTTGTTAATATGCAATACCCACTGATCTCATTATCTCCCAATTAAAATTGGTGTGTGTTTGCATTCATGTGTATGTTTTCATATATGTGCATGTGTGTGTGTGTGAGTGTATGTGTGTGTGTGTATACATGCACATGTGTTTGAGTTCAGGTCCATGTGTGCCATGGAGCATGTGTGGAGATCAGAGCACAGCTTGCAGGAATTGCTTTTCTCTTTCTACCATGTAATTCAGGGTTTGAACTCAAGTTATCAGACTTATGTGGCAATCACTTTCACACAGTGGGACATCCTGCTAGCCTTAGCTCATTTATTTATTTATTTATTTATTCATTCATTCATTCATTTAATGTGTATACAGTATTCTGCCTATATGCATGTCTGCAGTCCAGAAGAAGGCACCAGAGCTCATTACAGATGGTTGTGAGCCACCATGTAGTTGCTGGGAATTGAACTCAGGACCTTTAGACGAGCAGGTGGTGCTCTTAACCACTGAGCCATCTCTCTAGCCCTTAGCTCATCTCTTAAAAGGACAAAGGCCCTAATAGTCATCATTCTTGACTGGGAAAGGACCCTTATTAAGCTGACTGATGTAAAGGACACAGGTTCTTTAGGAATACACAGGTTCCTTTAAAAAATTCTTTATCTGCATGCATAATGTGTGTTCATGAGGGGATACACAAGCGACAGTGAGCCTGTGGAGATCTGAAGACAGCTTTGTGGAGTTAGTTCTCTCATCTGACCTTTACATGGGTTCCAAGGATCTAATTCAAGTTGCCACACTTAAGTACCTTGACCTCTGAGCCACCTCGTTATACATATGCGGAAACATAAAGTGTATTTTTCCTCCATTTTTAGCCTACTGTGGGCCTGGGGTGGGTTCTCTACTCTGTCACTTGTACGTGACTAGTCCTGAGAAGCCTTTTCTGAGGAGCAGTTAGCTAGTTAACCTGGCTAGTTAACAGTCCCTGGGCGACTGTGTTAGTAGCCTGCTATATTTTGATTCTTTTTCCTCTTCAGCATAGCACCTACATGTATATCATCTGTGTGACATGGTTGACTCCCTACCCCCAGAACTTCCCAGAAGGGAGCAGAAGAACTTGTAGGAACTGGTCATTCCATTCTGCACTCCGACTGCCTCCATTCTTGGATCCATGTGGAAAGAGCTCACCTCAGATCATGGAAGAGCAAGCCGAGCTCATGTCTAAAAGGTGGGATCCTCCTTTCATTGGCCTTCATGGCATTTTGGGGTACCTGGCTATATTAGCCCCTTTGGGCACTACCCACACAGAAGAACTCCTGTGAACTCACACGGCATGGGCACCTTTGGGGCTCATCAGATTAGATTCCTCCTGGTCTTCCAGCCACACTTCTATCTTGGCCCAGTCCTGGAAGAGAAGAGCATCTGAGTTCAACCGTCCCTTTGCTTCTGCCTTTCCCTGGCAGGATTAGCAGGGCCCCCAGCCTAGAGAAGACTATTTCTTTTGAGCAGGCGCCTGGGCTGCTCCCATCAGCTGGGAATCCGGCCATACTCCCGCCTCCACCCCTGCCCTTGTGGAGTTGAGGGCTAATTGGGTAGGCTAGATATGAGACGCTGGATGGATCCCCACCTCCTACTGATTTGGGTTCTTACATGGAGGCCCCATGTGTTGTGAATTATAGAAATACCAGCCACACCCACAGTGAAATGCAAGCACCAAAAAGCCTTTGGGAGCCAAGTGTCCGCGACTCTGAAACGCTGTCTCTGCTCATGCTGGCTCTGCAAGGCCGGCTTCCACTAGGGCCAGTGAGCTGGAGCTCCTGGCGTTTGTTGGGCACCAGGTTCCCTCATTTCTGATGCCTTTCTTTAACTTTCTGCTGCCAGCAGCTAGGGCTGTGCGACTGTCACCCTCTCCCTACAAGGGCAGGGACGCTTCTCCATGGGAGGTCTCCTTGCCGTCAGAAAGAAACACACAGAAAATCCGTTAGGCCTAGCATCAAATCTTGCTCTGGTAAAAGATGCCAATTCCTCTTGCTGGAATCTGAGTCATAACCCATAGGCTTTAGGAGAGTAGAGAGTGATTGAGACTTTAGGAGATTAGAGAGCCCTCAAGGTCCCCCCTGGCCAAACACAGACATTAAGTCCCATGCTACCTCTCTGCTTATCTGGGCCTGGGTTGTCCAATCTACAGATGGCATCAAAGCCAGCTCCCTCCTTTCTGGACCTGTCCTGGTGCGGGAGGAAAGCAGTATGGCAGCGTAGTCACGAAAATGGGTTTTGTCTTCTTGGGTTTATGAGTTTCTTTTAAGGTGATTTTGACTGCAAAGAACACTGCCTGTCTTCACTGGGAGACTTTAGTTCTACCAGGGCGCTCGTCAAGTGTTAGGAGCCTGCCTGAGGTTGATGTGTTGTCTCTTCATGTGGTTCCAAGTTCTCAAGCTTTGCTTGTTTCTGATGTGGTATCTGTAGCCAACGAAAGCCCTTCCCCTCTTGCTCCTTGCTCTGGTCCCCCCATGCTAAGTTATCAAATGAGAGTTTTTGGTTTCTGTCTTTGACATTTCCTCTCTGGGAAATCTCTTTAGGGCTGAGAACACACTTCTTCAGTCATTCCAAGGATGGGCGATGTTCACTTAATGGGGGTGGGGAGTTGGCGGCAAGAGGAAGCCTGATATGAGAACCTGGGAGGTGGGACCAGGTGGTCACCTTCTCTGAAGTATTCCCGAATGTACACTCAGTGTCAGAGATATGCTATGCACAATACTCATATACACAGGAACCCAGCCCACACTCCACCTTAGGACTTCCACCCTACTCGAGGACAAAGGATTCCATCATCCTCTTTGTAAAATTGTGTGTGGGCGTGCGCATGGGTGCACACATACGTGTACCTGTATGTGCACATATGTGGACATATATATGCACGTGCCTTTTGTTTGGGACAGGGGCTCTCATTGGCCTACCTCCAGGTAGGCTAGGCTAGCTGGCCAGCTAGCATGGGGGATTCTTTTGTCTCTGCCTCCTCTCCTGCCGCCAATGAGACTACAGATGCATGTATGCATCTGGCTTTTCACATGGGTTCTGGGGCGCTGAACTCAGATCCTCACACAGTAAAGGCAAGTACTTCGCCCACTGACCAACCTCTTCAGCACCCCAGTAGCCTCTCTTGAAGGTCACCTACACCCTCTAAGCTGCCAAATCAGAAGATCTTTTACAGTACTCAAGACTTTCACTTCCCTCCAGTTCTGAGTCCTATTAACCATCACACCTTTAAGTCCTCATTCTGTTTAGCAGAGGCCTGTGAACCGGTTAACTGAATGCCGTGGAGGAAGTGACACCAGGCCATGAGGAAGTGACACCAGGCCGTGGGGGAAGTGACACCAGGCTGTGGGGAAGTGACACCAGGCTGCGGGGAAGTGACACCAGGCCATGGGGAAGTGACACCAGGCCATGGGGGAAGTGATACCAGGCAATGGGGAAGTGACACCAGGCTGCAGGGAAGTGACACCATGCCATGGGGATGTGACACCAGGCCATGAGGAAGTGACACCAGGCCATGGGGAGGTGACATCATGCCATGGGGAAGTGACACCAGGCCATGGGGAAGTGACACCAGGCCGTGGGGAAGTGACACCAGGCCGTGGGGAGGTGACACCAGGCCGTGGGGAAGTGACACCAGGCCGTGGGGAAGTGACACCAGGCCGTGGGGAAGTGA
>LOJH01002023.1:0-35041 GCA_001685095.1 Ellobius talpinus
GCTTTCTTGGTAAATAAGGAAATTCATATCCTATCTTCAGATTCACAGTCTGGTGTTTTTTTTAAACTATATTAACATAGTGTGGGCCCTATAATTAGCTTAGGGTTGATTGTGAGCAGAATTAGGGGTATAATATGAAGGGCTACTAATGTCAGCTCTGTAGACCTGGAGCTAGCTCTTGTAGACCAGGCTGGCCTCGAATTCACAGGGATTGCCTCTCCACCACCACTGCCCGGCCCTTAGGTCCTTATTCTAAGGTGGGTTTTTTTGGTTTTGTTTTTTTGTTGTTGTTGTTGTTTTGTTTTTTTAAGAAAGCCTATTAGTGACTGATACTCACTTTGTATCTTTCTTGAGAATGGATTTGGATTCAATCTGGCTAGTCATTGTAATGTGTGTATCAAAGTACTACACAAAACTGCTTTTGAAAAAAAACTTTTTTTCCCGAGACAGGGTTTCTCTGAAGCTTTGGGGCCTGCTCTTGTAGACCAGGCTGGCCTTGAACTCACAGAGATTGCCTCTGCCTCCCGAGTGCTGGCCGCTATTGCCTGGCTATGCTTTTGAAAATTGCTTATGGGTGATGAGATAGCTCAGCAGCCCAAGGCACTTACCACTAAATCTGATGATCTGAACCCCATAGTGGAAGAAGAGAACTGACCCTGGCATCAATTGACCTTCACATGTATGCAGTGATAATGGCTTTCCATACACAGAAGTACATATATAGATGAAGAAATATAACTTCATTTTTTTCTTAGCTGGTGACCTAAATTCTACTCTATATTGAATTTTAAAGGAAAAGTAAGCATGCTTAAATAAGCAGGTGTGATACTGGAAGCAGCTTAATCATGTAGTCATTTTTCAGATCTCTATTAAGGAAATTTAATAGCACTGGAATAAAGTGTACTTCTGACCTCCAAGTGTCCACTTATGTAATTACAAGTTATTGGCAACATTTTCAGAAAGAAGTGGGCAGCTCGTTAGTGAACTACAGAAGAAATACTTCCTTTAACCTAGAATTAAGAAAGCTTACGATGTAGGTTTTCAATGTGAGAAAACTGGAAGCTCAGGGAGAAGAGATCAGCACAGGGCATCTCGGAGGGAGCCGTGGATTAGTGTGCTGTAGTCAACTCACATACCAAACTGCTTTGGGAGCTTGTTTTTCAGCAGCCTGCAAACAGGAAGATTTTCTGTTCCTACCTTTGAGTACAGTTACCTTTTCTATCACTGGCAACATCCTGCATGATACATGGGCTAGTGACAATTATCCATTGTCATTTTCTGTGTGACTCCTGAGAGCCTCTCTCATCCTTTACCTTGCATCCGAATCTTCAAGAGCACCATGAATATAGTTTGCAATTAGACTGTATACTGACTAGTTATACTGTTAGTTTTTGTCATTTAAGATGTTGGTTCATAAGCATCGATGAGTAACAATATATATAAGACTTTCAAGTCAGAAGGGTACTTAAAATATAATGGTTTATTTTAGCTCCTCAGCATTGTTTCCATGACAGGTAGAGGTATGTAGAGATGTTCATTTGAATAGTAAGAGCAGTATGCAGTGGCCAAGTAGTTCACCTTCTATGCCTGTGTTCAGCCAACATCGTAACCCTGACTTGGGCTCTGGTATAGCCTGTAGATGGCCTCTAACAGGAGAAGATTCTTAGCAAGTTCTGCCTGGATCTCCCCAAATTTCAGCTCTAAAGCATGGCAGCTTTGTAGAAAACTGCCCATGACCTACATTTGCAGAGCCCATTAATTCTCTTGAGTGCTGTATGTACCTTAGAGGGGTCTGTGTGGACTTGCTCCATAATTGGTTGGTACTCACCCTCCCTTTGAAGTTATTTCCTTCACATATTTCCTACCACTCCTGGTCACTTTCACAATGTAAAACTTGAGTTCTTTGAGAAAATAATAGCGTTTTATAAGCAATAACTAGTCTTGGAGCAGTGAAGCAGCTTTATGGCTTATTTTGTTAAGATCAGATTGTTCCACAAAAATGGTATTGAAGTCAATTAATGGTTGAGATCTACCCCACATTTACTCAGTAATAACCTTTGATGGTAGCCTGTTATTTCTTTTCAAGCTCCCAGGGGCTTATCACAAATCTTAATTCTGCTTTACCTTATGCCTAAGAAACCTACAACCTATTGAGATTAGGACCACAGAGGTACCTCTAACAGTCTGTGGGGTTTGATTAAGTTTTATTCCTAGTATGGAATGCTACAAACATTCTTTAGCAGCATCAAAAACTAAAATATGTAAATAGATGTGAAGAACTTGGACTTTTGAAACCTTCTGTGAATTTATTTTGAAATAAGGTTCTTTTCTTAAAGTGTCTTCTCACAGGTATGAAGCACCTAGTGATGCTATTGAGGTGATAAGTCCTGCCAGCTCCCCTGCACCACCCCAGGACAAGCCACAGGCCTATCAGCCAGACATGGCTAAGGCAAATCAAGTAGAAAGTATGTCTGTTTGCCATTTCCCTATCTCATATTTGCATTAACATTTGCTTCTAATTACCTGTCTAGGCCATGGTAAGAACAACTTGTTGCCAGGTAGTCTGCTCTAGAAACATTTAGAGCTATACTAACAAAATGCACCTTTTAAACTATTTATTACTCTTTTGTTAATATTTTAGTGAAAATAGATGCACCGGGGCTGGGGAGGTGATGTAGGTAAAGTAACTACTGCACAAGCATGAGGACCTGAATTTGGATACCTAGAACCCACATGAAAAAACCAGGCATAGCAGTGAATCCTGGAACCCCAGCATGGAGGAAGAGGTGCAGGAAGCACAAATGATGTTTCCTTAAGCTCACTGGCTAGGCAGTCTTGTTGAATCCATGAGCATCAAGTTCAGAGAGACCTTGTCTCAAAAAACAAAAGTCAAGGAAGAGAGCAATAGAGGAAAGATAGTTGATATCAGCCTCTGGCCTGCACATTCACACATACATGCACACACTGGTCTAACAGGCTTGTGTGCTTTTGCCTACTTCTTTCTACACCCATATTTTATTCTACTAGTCTTCACGCTTCTATCTGCATTTTTTTTTGCTTCAAGATAAAAAACAAAAATTAGGTATAGATGCGCATATCACATCCTTTTCTTATGTTCTTCTGAGTTATTAATATTTGATACTAAGTCGGGGCAGAGGCATCCTTGGGATAATGTATCTACCTGCTGTCTATTAGATGAGCCCACTCGGCAGTATGAAGGACCACTGCATCACTATCGGTCCCAGCAGGAGTCACCATCCCCACAGCAGCAGCCACCACCACCTCCGTCCTCCCAGGCAGAAGGAATGGGTCAGGTGTCCAGGACCCATCGACTGATCACACTTGCTGACCACATCTGTGTAAGCCTTTTCTTACTGCTTTAGTACTATTTGTTAATCATGCAGAAAGCAGGGTTTTTTGTTCTTGTTATTTTTTTAACAAAAAAAAATCATAGCAGAGGTATTTAGGTTAATTGGCCTGGGGCACTAGGAGTCTGAGGCAGGATGACCACTATGAGTTCAAGGCCCTTTTGTGTTCAGAATGAAACTATATCTCCAAAAAAAAAAGTTGAGCTTACACCACTGTCTTGGGTAGGTAGCTAATAGCCCTCACCATCTACTCTTCCCTCTTCTCATTCACAGCAAATTATCACACAAGATTTTGCTAGAAATCAAGTTTCCTCACAGTCTCCTACTTCAACATTCCAAATGTCACCATCTGCGTTGGCATCTACACCTGTGAGAACTAAACCATCAAGTCGCTATAGCCCAGAGTCCCAGTCTCAGACTGTGCTGCATCCAAGACCAGGCTCTAGAGTTTCTCCAGAAAACTTTGTGGATAAGTCCCGGGGAAGGTAGAGTCTTGTTTTGTTTTTACCAAACATGTAAATTTTATTGTAATAAGATAATTTTAATATGTCTAGAAGTTACGAGATTCATTTCTCAAATCAAATATCATTTGCCTTTATTCTCTGGAAGGTGGGAATAGGGGTGTTTTTCTCTTTATATTATGTTCAGGATGTCCACTGTCTGGGCACTTAGCACTGTGTATGTGTATTAATGTATATTCAAAAGTAGTTGGGTAATATTTACAGAAACTTCAGTATTCTTTCAAAATTCTTCTACTCAGGAGGAAGGGGCAGGAAGATTTGAAGCTCAGAGCTAGATTGGGCTACGTAATGAGACATAATAACAGTAACAACAACCAAAAAAAATCCAGGCTGTGCATACAGTGCAGTAGCAGGTTTGACCTCTAGTGGTGTGTCTAAAGTTTTTCAAAAAGGAAGCAAGGGCTTTAGTTCAAAGTAACATACTAAACATCAATTGATGTTATATTTACATAGAACCAAGGAAATTAATGCTTCAGAATGCTGAGAACAAGAATGAGTATCAGTAAAACAAAGATTCTAACAAATACTTTGAATATACATAGAGGATGAATAAACTAGATACATGGAAACAATTCTCAGGTACAAAGAGACATGATTATTCCTCAAAATGAGGAGTAGAAAGTTGTAAGGATAATGTATTTAAGAAGCTGGCTGGAACCAGGCAGGATGGCACACAAGACACAGGCAAGCAGATCACTGACTCTGTCTCGAAATAAAAAGGAAGTTGGCTGATCTTAAAAGAAAAGCCATGGGGGGCTGGAGAGATGGCTCAGCGGTTAAGAGCATGCCAAAGGCCCTGAGTTCAATTCTCAGCAACCACATGGTGACTCACAATTATCTGTAGTGAAAATTCTGTATATATAATTAATAAATAAATCTTTTTTAAAACAAGAAAAGTACAGTTATTAAGAACAGAAGGTTGACTATAATCTGTAATCCTTCAGCGGCTAAAGCAGGAAGACATGTAGAACCCAGGAGTTCCATTTAGATTAGCCCGAAAAAATCAATCACACACATGCACACTAAATAAATGAATAAATAAACAAATGAGGCAGAAAACTTGATGCTATGTAGCAGATTTTGAACAATTGACATTAATGAAGAGGGATTCCAATTGGCTTCTCCACTTATAACCTACGTCTATGGATTTGAATAAAATAGGTTAGTTTCATTCATTTTCTCTTAGTAAAACTATCTGATTTTGTCATTTAAAATGTTTATACAATCCATTTTGCTGTCACAGTTCTGGGAATGCATCGAAGGCTAGGCAAGTGGCCTACTACTGATCACACCTAGGGGAGCCCTGTAGTTAGAATAGATGTACATCACAAGCCATATGGAAATGGCTGGTAATTGGGGAGAAGAGATAGGAAGATATGGGTGTTCATTTTTACATTTACAGAATACATAAAATGGGGGGCTGGAAAGATGGCTCACTGGTTAAGAGCACTGGCCGCTTTTCCAGAGGAAGAGCACCCACATGGCAGTTCACAGCTGTAACTCCAGTTCCAGAGGCTCTGACATCCTCACACTGACACACATACAGGCAAAACCCCAATGTACATAAAAAATAAACGAATCTTTACAAAATACATAAATGGTTGGAGTATGGTATGTAAAGTTAAAATATGTAAACTAAAGGGTAAGCCGTAAAGGACAAACCATGAGGATGAATCAGGTTTTTTTTCTCCCCAACTTTCATGATTTTAAGAAGAGAGTGGGATTGATAAAATCATACATAGTAAATACAGACATTGACTCAGAGGTGACCCTGGAGTACAACCTAAAATATTGCATTTTCTACCCCAGCAGGCCTGGAAAGTCTCCAGAGAGGAGTCATATCTCATCAGAACCCTATGAGCCCATCTCCCCACCCCAAGTTCCTGCTGTGCACGAGAAGCAGGACAGCATGCTGCTCCTGTCACAGAGGGGAGTGGAGCCTGGAGAGCAGAGGTGGGTCAGGGGCAGGCCGCACTTTCCTTAAGTCACTGCCTTTTTCCTCTTTGTGTGGTATTTTTATATGAGGCTAGGACTCTGGGAGAACATCTAAGAGTATTTTTCCCATGAGCTAATACTAGATGTTAGCCAAAACAACACATTAACCAAGTTAGAGAAACTCCATCATTTTTCCTGCATGTTAATCCTTCTAGACCCTTTGGGCAGCAGGTGGTGGTGATTCAGCCGGCTTTGAGTACCTGTCCTATTTCAGGTGTTGTAGACTGTACACAGACTGTGCCTTTTAGATTTTCTTCTCACCTCATTCTAACCCTAATTTTGACCTGAGTGACTTCATTTGTCCTATCTCACTGCTCTGTATCTCAGCAGAGCAAGTACACTAAGGCACAGTGAGTAAAGCACCTACCTGGTCACTAGCATGGCGTTTGCATTCCAAAACTAGGCTTGTGAAGCTCCGTTTCCTGCTGTTTCACCCTAGTGTTCTCTGTTGTCTTGAGCTTTTTTCTTGAGTCACAGTTTCTTGGCATTAACATCCTTTAACGCCAAGAGCCAAATACATGATTGGATGGTGGCCAAAACTGGTAGGGAGAGTCCAGTTTTAAAACAGGTCTAATTCTAAGATGCTGATGAATTTCTCAGCATTAATTGAATGTACTTGTAGATAATAGAATACATGTTGTTATCTCTAGTGAAATGAGGGAGTAAATCATTATGCATTCATATTTTCCCAAATTGAATTTTTATGCACAGGGACCATGTCTTCTTTTTTCTTTCTTCACAGATAGTTTTTCTGTCTAAATGATGAGTGAATACATATGACCAGTGTTGTCAATAATATGTTACCATCCCTGTTAGGGGAAGCTATCAGTGAAATAATGAGATCCTTTGTATTAAAACTCAGTTCCTCTGTTGTTTGTCTTAAAATGATTATAATAGTTAGGCAATTTTATGTAGATACTACAGCTATTTTGTTGAAGTCCAACTTATGGGCTAAATATGAGCCTTTACTGTTTTACAGGTAGGTGTGTTATTAGTCGTAACTAGTGTACTTAAAAGAATTCCTAGCTTACATAACCAGTCTTCTATTAAGCAAAAAAACTTGATAAGCTGTTTCTAAGTTTTCCAATTAATACTTTGCCATCTTATTCCTTAAGAATTTGTGCTGACCGCAGCGGTGGTGGCACACATATCTCATCCTAGCACTCGGGAGGCAGAAGCAGGTGGATCTCTGTGAGTCTGAGACCAGCCTGGTCTACAAAGAGAGATCCAGGACCACCGAGGCAGAGAAACCCTGTCTCAAAATCAAAATAACCCCCACCCCCCAAAAAACCCCCGATTTTTGTGCTGCAGATTAGCCAAGCATGGTGGCACATACCTATGATCCCAGCACTGGGGAGGCAGGCAGATCTATCTCTGTGAGTTCGAGGCCTGCCTGGTTTACTTAGTTCCAGGATAGCCAGAGTTACAGAGTAAGACACTGTCTCAAACAGTCAGTAAATAAGTAAATAAACTATGCTGTAGATCATCTTCATTTCGATTCTAATTTTGCTGTTTCATCTTTCAGAGCCAAAAATATTTGACTATTTTGAAACAAGTTTCTGGTCACATCCTGTTTCCCAAACAGAATAAATAGGTGGTAGCAAATAGAATAAATAGGGAGGCAGTAGTTTTCCAAGTACTCTGTGCCTGTAAAAGGAATGTTCCTAGGGTTAGGAGTGCATGATCCTAACAGACAGAATTGTATTCCTGACAGGAATGATTCTCGGTCACCAGGAAGTATAAGCTACTTGCCTTCCTTCTTCACCAAGCTCGAAAGCACATCACCCATGGTTAAATCAAAGAAGCAGGAAATTTTTCGTAAGTTGAACTCCTCTGGTGGAGGTGACTCTGATATGGGTAAGTGGGATTTCTTTCGTGAACCCCGAATAAAACACGCATTAACAATGCTATCTCAACGTTGCCTTTTTTTATAGTCCTGAGTTTGAAGGTTTTTATAGAGCATCTTGATTCTATACAATGTTATCAAATTCACAAATGGTTCCTTCTCAGGAAACAGCCACTCGGGTGTTTCTGAAGCCATCTGTCTTCATCAGGAACTAATGCTGGATCTAGGGCACATTTTTCTTTACATGTGACTAAATTAATTCTGCACAGGTTTTTATTGGTGTCTGTCTTGTTTTAAAGCTCTTTTTTTTTATCTATTTGAGCCATCTCCATAAAACATTTCAAATATTCAAAAACCATGTTTTTCATGAGCCTTGCCTCTCAGTCCTTTTTCAACAATCGCTCTTTACTTACCTTTGTAATTCTAAGTATATTATCTCACTTTAGTTAGCTTACCTTTGTAATTCAAATAAATATTATCTGTCCTAAGGTTATCATTCTTACTATAGTGTAAGAGTATCTTTCCATTAGCAGCCTGAACAACTAAGTTACACAACTATGCCTAAAAACAGATGCCAGGGTGTCAGCGGACTCCTGAAACCACCTCTCTCATGCTCTGTTTTGAGAATTACTAGTTCTGGGTGTTGGACAGGGTGATTTATTCTTCTTCGTCCTGGTTGTCTTCTAACCGACCAGGAGCTGACAGGCCCTCAAGGGTCTCGGTGCAGTCTTGTGGCATGCAGATGCAACTATGATAATACACTTACTGCGTACCACACTGCATGTGATTATCTCCATTTTATAAATGAGGAAGAAAATGGAGCCAGAGAGGTTTAATAAAATCTCTTCTTCCACCGACGTGCCCCTCTAGCAGCTCAGTCCTCAGTCTCCAAGCCTGTTGGGAACTGTCCCATTAAAGCTGTATGGCAGCCTCTTGCTTCCCATCAGGTCACTGCTGTACTAGTATTTGCACGTCCTCTGTTAGTTACCAGCCTATTTTGTTTTCAGTCCCCGAGACAAGGTTTCTCTGTGTGGCACTGGCTGTCCTAGAACTAGCTCTGTAGACCAGGCTGGCCTGAATTGCCCAAAGATCTGTCGTCTGCCTCTGCCTCCTGAGTCCTGGGATTAAAGGTGTATGCTACTGCCACTTGCTAGCCAGTCTTAATTAACCAGTGATAGAGAATCTAGAGAGATTTGTCTCTGATCTGTGATTTGCTAGTCTCCTGACCGTGTCAGAAGAAATTCTGGGCTCTGAAGCTGAACAGCCAGACAGGTGTGTAAATTACATCTCTACTACTCATGATTAATATTCATTACATGCTACTCTCTATTGAATGGTGAGAAAAGGATGAGCCCCACATCACTCATTGAGAACATACTCCATCTCTAAATTATTACATGTATCTTTCTTTGCTTTTCTTCATTTTAGTACAGCAAATATAGGTTTATTATGGAAAAGTGAGCAATAACTCCCAAGAATGGAAGGAGTTTCAAGATAGGAATACTCTGGATTCTCTTTAATTGGTGACAGATTGTAGAATGCTGACCAAACTGCCAGATTTACAGAGTGACCAAGCTACCCGTGTTAACATGAGAAGCACTACATCACAGGCCTTTGGTTTCCAGTTTTCAAGTCTCATCTACTCACAGCCCTAAAGTCACCAAGAGAACAAATCAGTGGCTCCACGCCTCTTAACTTAGAGACACCATTCCAAGCACACAGACACACAGGCCAAGGAACAGCAGGCTGTTGGGGCCATTTCAGTCCCTAGTTTGGTCTTACCTGGCTAATGGGGAGGAGACTCTTGACAGAGCATGCTGTGAGTTTATGAAACCCACTTGACAGCTTTTCTGTTGTTTTCACACTGTCCTCAGCTAACTGGTCACTTAGCAGGTATTTACTTATCTGAGGTCTGTTGATGGCTGATGGTCTTACAAGTGTTTTGCGAAGCTACCTGATGGGAGATAGTGTGTTGGAGTTTTAAGGCCAAAACTAATAAAACTGTTAGAGTCTGGGATTATTTTATTTTTCGTGTTTTTGCCTACATGTTTGTGTACTAACTACATGTGCGATGCCTGCAAGGGACAGAGGACTATGTGCATCCCCTGGGACTGGAGTACAGCTGGCTGTAAGCTGTCCTGAATGCTGGAAATCAAACCCGTGTCCTCTGGAAGAGCACTTAATCACTGAGCCATCTCTCCAGCCCCAAGAACATGGGATTTTTTTTAATTCTAAGAGTTCTCACTATAGAAAAAGGAATTTATATTAAAAAAAAAAACAAAAAAACAGTGGTTCTAGGGCACAACTGAGTCCTTACTGGCAAATAGAGCTGAAAATCCAAAAGCCACCAAGCCAAAAAACCTGCTTCGACTCAGTAACTCAGTATTTTTTCTTGTGGGACAGAACAGTGGTATTGTTCTTTAGCATTCACTTTCCTGGTGGCTGTTGACAGTGTGCCACCTCCCTTTTGCAGCCTCAGATCCTGTCTTTTTGGGCCATTTCTGGTTTCCTCAGCTCAGCCTGGCCCTTATTTTCTCCAGGGCTCTCAACACCTTTTCCCTTACACACTGTAATTTGGGGGCATTTAAAACTGAATTTCATACTGAAAACCCTTGAATTTGTATTTGTGTCTGACATCTAGCTCTTTTTTTTGAGACTGTTTCTCTATGTAACAGCTCTAGCTGTCCTGAAACTTGCTTTGTTGACCAGACTGGCATCGAACTGAGAGGTCTCCTGAGACCTGGGATTAAGGGCATGTGCTGCCACCATCCAGCCCAACTTTTTTTTATCTAGACTCCATCACTCAGTCTTTTATAAAACTGAACATTCACTCTGCTCCCCACACCAAGTCCCTGCTCTTCATAACCCGTTGTTCAATCTACTCCTTTCTCCTCCTCCTCCTCTAAGTCAGGTCTGCAGTGCTTTCTTTCCCATCATTTGTAAGCAACTGCCGCATCTCCTTTAAGACAAGGTTGTCTCACACTGCACCATGACCATCTGAGGGTTTTTTAAGTATGTAAATTATAAGACCCCAAGAATTTAGGAAATGGGGTTTGAGGCCAGCCTGGTCTATGTAAAGTTCCAGGACAGCCAGGGCTCCTTAAGACTATGTCTTTATTTTTAAAACCAAGTAGAAAATGGCATTTTGCTAAAATAATTTTATATATGAAAGCAGCACACTTAACTGTAAGCTCTGAAAGTAAAGGGAGAGTCACATTCTGAGTGGTATTAACAATTGTTTAGATTATATTCACCTGAATTTTTGAGACGGTCTCTAATTGTGGCACAGAGATCCTTCTGCCTCTGCCTTCCAAGTGCCCCATGGCTTACATGTGCCACCACACTCTCTCCCATGGGGTCATCTTTTATTGCTTTTTTACTCTATGATGGCTCAGTCGGTAATGGTTCACTAAGTTCTACAAACTCCGTGTTATTTCAGCCTGACTTTGCCTACTCTGTTGTCTTTGGAAATCAGATTGCTTGTAATTGCTATTCTACAGTCCTTCCTGCTGTTAGCCGCAGCATCTGATCAAGAATGTTAATTTTTAGACAAATGCTCTTCATAAATGGCTCTCGTTTTCAGGCAAAAGTCTATCTCCCATTGTGTACAGTGCTCAGGCACCATTTATTCAGGCACCTTCTTACTTCCAAAATCGTTTTCCCTTTTAACGCTCTCAGCAACAAATAAGAAGGAATAGAAACAACTTATGTCTCCAGGCCCTTTCCTCTTGTGGCACAAAATGGTTTTTGTTTCTTTTTTTATTCAAGTTGCAAATTGTAAGTTGTGTAACATGTTACCAGGAATTAATAATGGATCAAGGCAGAATCTTTTGGTACTTCTCAGGGGTGTCTGAAGCCCACGTCTTCATCTCTAGGAAACCTGGATTCCTGTTCTGCAATGACTTTTTCCTGTTTGTTTGCACTGCTCTCGGGAATGTAATATCTCTCTCTCTCTCTTGTGAATTATCTTCTTTTCGTTTTGAGTTTTCTACCTCAAATATGACCTGATTTTTTTTATTTCTTAATATTCTCTGCCCCAAGAAAGGTATTTTCATCTCATTTCCACATAATGAAATGTAGAAAATCGAAGGGTTAATTTTATTCTAGAATTTCTTGAGACTTTGTGTCATGATTATCTCATCTCAGTTAACCTAAAGATTTGTTTGAATCCAGCAGCTGCGCAGCCAGGAACTGAGATCTTCAATCTGCCAGCAGTTACAACATCAGGTAAGAGTTCTGAATCCTTGCTGAAGACTGAGCACTACAAACAGTAGGGAGGACACTGAGTGCTGCATCTCACTGTGAGCTTTCTCAGCATTGTGCCAGGTGTCTGAGGGCAGAACTTCACCAAGCTGGAGAGCCCAGGTTTTCTTTGTTTCTCTGTGCTATGATCTGCCTCAGAAACAAGCAGCAGTACCCTGCCTTGTCTCCTCAGGTGCAGTTAGCTCAAGAAGCCATTCTTTTGCCGATCCTGCCAGTAATCTTGGTCTAGAAGACATCATCAGAAAGGCTCTCATGGGAAGTTTCGATGATAAAGTAGAAGACCATGGTGTGGTCATGCCCCAGCCTGTGGGAGTTGTGCCTGGTAGTGCCAGCACCTCAGTTGTGACCAGCAGTGAGACACGGAGAGATGAAGGGGACCCATCACCTCATTCAGGTAAGGTTTTTGGTTCAATGCTCTGTTGGATCACTGAGAACTCCTGTGCTGGAAGAGGGTGTTGTTGAATCCACTGGAAGTGGAGTTACCACCATGTGGGTGCTGGGAATTTAATCTGGGGTCCTGGGTAAGAATCACAAGTGCTCTTAATAACCACTGTACCATCTCTCCAGCCCCAGTGTTGGTGTTTTGCTGTGTCATTTACTGTCCTAATAAATATGACCAAATCTCAGTGTAGCTGTAAGTCACAGAAGAGACCACAGAAAGGGAGCAAAACCCCACAATGGCAAAGGCATGGACCACCAATGCTACCCACCTGGGCTTGATCCCTAGAACTAGCAGGATAGAAGGAAACACTGATACCTGCGCATCCCTACTCCACACACCTTCAAAAGAATTGATTTAAAGATTTGTTTGAACCCACAAAGCCACCGGATGGATGGGGAATTACTCAACAAGTCTTTTGCAAACACAAGATACATATTGGTTTGAGATCATTTACAACCTATAAATCAAGCCAACAGAAAGAGTATTTATATCAAGTTACCTCATGTGGTTGTTCCCTGTTTTCAGGTAAAACTCTGGCTAAGGAAAGGGGAAAAGCAGTGAATGTTCAGTGTTTGCTTCTCCCCCTATAACTTAGACATAGTACCTTTGGACAATACCAACTCACTATTCTAGAAAGTGAAGTATTCTACTCTTCCAATTTTTATTGGTTGTATATTTGTGTTTTTCTTGGCAACTATAGGCGGTTAAAATGATACTGGTTGTGTACAATTGGGGTAGGGTAAAACTGCTGGGGCTGAGAGAAAAATGTGCTAAGTGGCTTCTTTAAATATTTGATATTTAGTCATAGAGCCCAGTCATTGGAGGAACTAGAAAGAGCCAGTGAGACTTGAAGAGTATCTGCTATAGCCTATCCTTTACATAATTCCAGTAGCCTGAGTCCTCTACTTGCTTCTTTAAAATTGAGGTGGAGGCAGGGGCAAAGGGAAGCAGATGTTTATTACCATTACCTACACTGTGAGGCCAGCAGGGTGTCTGTCCTTCCTTACCACGTTCTTAAGTTTATAGGGTGATGTGCTCTACCTCCGCCTTACAGACAGCTCCAACTTTAGTTGAGCACAGGATCCTTCGTGCTGCCACTATGGTTTTTTTCACTTGGCATTATAACCAGCATTTTGGTAGGCATTGTTGCTGTCACTGAGAAGTTAAATTATTTATTGGTAGTTAATATAGTAACTTGAATTTCACTTTCAGGAGTATGCAAATCAAAACTGATCAACAAATCAAACAGCCGGAAGTCTAAATCTCCTATTCCTGGGCAAAGTTACTTAGGAACTGAGCGGCCTTCTTCAGTCTCCTCTGTACATTCAGAAGGTGATTACCACAGACAGACACCAGGATGGGCCTGGGAAGACAGGCCCTCTTCAACAGGTGGGGAGTGTTGAGGAGCCTCACTTAACTGATAAAAACGAGATTCATTTAGTGTCAGTACTTTGTTAATATTACCTGCTTGTGAATTTGATGTTATGGCTTGGGCAAGAACTATAGTTTTCTCTCCTTCCCTTCCTTTCTCCCTCCCTTCCTTTTGTGTGTGTGTTTGAGACAGGGTTTCTCTATGTAGCTCTGGCTCTCCTCAAGCTCAGAGATCCGCCTGCCTCTGGCTCCTGAATACTACCACTGCCCAGCAGAACTATAGTTTTCTCTATCATTACTTGGATCTACTTTTCACAAGACCATTTATATTTATGTGATCTATACATTGCCATCTCTGTACTATGCTGGTTGGTAACCAGTATTTGCAAGTAAGTCTGGGTTCAGCTCTTCCATGAACTTTACCCAGATGAAATGTCACCCAAAATGTCTCTCATGTTTAGCTTTTACTAAGAAATCAAAATCCAAACTAGGAAGCATAATGTTGTAACAAAAGCTAGCACGCCTGTAGGTTTACATCTCCACAAATGTCTCACATGCATATGTGTGTGTGAGCTTTTAAAAACATAACTATAGCGGGTCAGTGAGATGATGAAATGGCTTTACTGTAAAGTAACTGCAGGCCTAATGGCCTGAGTTTAATCCACCTACATAAAGGTGGCAGAGGAGAATCATTTCCCCAAAAGTTGTCCTTTGACCTCCACCTACATTACGGCACAAGCATGCCCAACACATATCATACACAATACAAACAAGAATTAAATGTTTTTAAAAATGACCATGTTTTTGAAAGGAAGGTTAAAAGTAAAATTGGCATATCTGCTGTAGATTTTAGAGATTCAGAGAATTATGTTTTTCTTTCCCTCATGCATTCCCCACCCCCAAATCTGAAATGAGACCTTCCCCTGCATGCCTAACAATTTCATAGTTATTGTATCTATACTCTTCAAGGTCTCTGTCTTTTAAACCTCTATTGCCATGTGTAAAGGCTTATGCATTAGTAATCTCCCACAGAAGCAATGCATACATTAGTGGGTAGGTCAGCATACAACAAAGTGTTATGTCATTGCATCGTCACACGAATGTGTACTTTGTTCTCTTCCTTTCCTGCCTGGGCCCCCTCCCACTGGTTGTCGTCTTCCCCTGCTCATACCCCTTCTCGCTTTCCTTCACCCAGCGGTTTTCCTACCTCCTTTGTTCCATTATTGTAGGGAAATAATTTTTTATTAGATATTAGAGGACTTGATAAAATGCATGTTTTATGATTTTGGCTTACAATGATAGGAGGAACTGTGGGGAAAAAACAATTAAGCAATCTAGAAATGGAAAAGAAAATGGTGCTCTTGTTAATGTGTCCAATTTTAAATCTCATACACATTTAAGTCAGCCTAGTGAGACCGTAGAGAGGTCACACAGCCTGGCTAAAGTTTCTGGGCACTTGCCTCGTGCTGAGAACTGCATTTCTATTGGAAAGTTACTAGTATCGCTAGGCTCCTCCAATTAGAGTTTAATATTCAGTAGCTCTCTACTTGGATTCCCCGTGGACATGCATTATGAGATAGTACAGACTTCTTATCCCTACCCATGTGGTTGTGTTATTTATCCTTTTGAGAATTAAACCAATCAAGGCATCACAAGACCATTCACTGTAATATTCCTGCTCTGTTCCATCCTGTAAATATTTCATTGGACGCTAATAACACTAAAAATCTCATTTTCCTTTTGTCAGGTTCTACTCAGTTCCCTTACAACCCTCTGACCCTGAGGATGCTCAGCAGTACACCACCAACACCAATTGCGTGTGCCCCGTCTGCCATCAACCAAGCAGCTCCTCATCAACAGAACCGCATCTGGGAGCGGGAACCTGCCCCGCTGCTCTCAGCGCAATATGAGACACTGTCTGATAGTGACGACTGACCTGTGCACAGGAAGAAACTCTGGCTCTGATTTTAATTGCAGACTAAAAAAATTCTGACCTCCTATAATTTGTGCCCAGAGACTTCTCAGGAGAGCCAGGGCCATAGACGAAGAAGAAATGATAGAAATTCATTTGGAAAATCAAATGGGAAAAAAACAGAACCACCCTGCCTCTAATACAGGCAATTCAATGGATTATAATAGTGGAGGGTTAAGTGTAGAGTTTTTTAAAAGTGGACAATTCCTGTTTGTAAAGGAAACCATGATGTCTTTAAATCACTCTTCTGTAAATAGATGACCTTTTTGCAGTGTATCCCCCTTGCTGTAGTATCTGGTGTACTTAAATTCAAATCAGCACATCAACATTGGGGGTAATTTTTTAAATTTTTTGTCTATCTTTTTAACCCCAGCCTTCTAAACAACCTCACACAGCACAGTTATACAGTACTGGCTGTCATGGGCATTGTACTTTCGTTTCCTCTAAATACAACTTTCCCGGTAAATCTTGTGAAAATGTTTAGGTTTTTAACACATACCCTGTCATAAAAGGCTGAATGAGGTCACAGGGCAGGAGCGCAGAACGTCATTGAGTTTCCAGTGCAGGCTTTGCTTTCATTAGTAGCACTGAAAACAAACTTACTGCATGGGTATGTTAGAGTTCAGTTTTAAAGTTTAAAGGCTTATTTGAGGCATACCTCAATGTTTATGCACACTGGTAATTTAACCATGCCCCTAAGTATTCTGCATTTGATGCAGCCCAACAAAGCTTTTGTTCTGAAATAAATTTGACTATCCTGTCCATAGCTACAGTACATTATTTGTGACTTAAGAGTCTTTGTGTCTCAGGTTTCAAACAAGAAATAGAAACTTTAATACATATCTGGCTGAGTTAAAAAGATAATCTGTACAGAACCTTGGTCTTCCAGGCTTGTTTTATGCTGCATCCTGAACTAACCATTGAATACAGCCCTTTCCTATCTGCATCAGCGCCTACTCTGCTTCTACAGAACATGAGTAAAGTGTTTTCAAGGTGCAAGTAATTTAAAGACTGAATTTTAAATTATGGTACTGGAGGATCACGTTTTTATTAAAAATTACTTGGTGTGTTTTTAGATTTGTTTTCACACAGCTTTATCATGGTGTACATGCTTCTTCCACTGCATACAGACACTTAGTGGTTTGGGGATACTAGACAGGAGAAAGTCTCTAGAACCACTGCCTGAGCCCTGCTTAGCATCTGTACCACTGGTTTCTAATCCCCCCCTTTGTTTTTATAGATGGAGACACAGGCTCAAATTTTCCCATATAACTTAGCAAGTAATAAAGACAGACATTTGAGATCTTAAACTTTAGCCATGCATGGTAGCATACACCTTTAATCTCAGCACTTGGGAGGCAGAAGCAGGCAAATCACTAAAAGTATAAGGCTAGCCTGGATTACAAGGTGAGTTCTGGGCCAGCCAAGGCTACAATGAGACAGAATTCTTATCACCTGTAAAGTTTGCAAGTGTCCAAAGTGTACCTTTCCAATAGTCATGAACATAACGAAGACTAACGTTTGATTAAAGCCCCCCACCCGAAGTTCCAGTAATAGCCTAGAACTTAGTAAGTCATAAATGATAATGATGACTGACCCTGAGGGTCTTTCACTGTTCCAGGTTGGGTTCAGTTTAGGATAGGTCAGCCTAGAAGACTGTTCCATGCTCACCACAATACAACATGAAATCCAGCATCATTTCTTAGTTCAAAACAACTAGAACAGAATCCTCCGAGTTTACCTAGAGAGGGGGAGGTACGCCTTATTCTGAGACTAAGTGAGGAAGCAGGCACTGAGACTTAGGAAGTCAGCCACAAGTCAAAGTGTAGCGTAGCATAGCATTTTTTGTGGGCCAACACTATATATATAAAACACATGCACATACAACTAAATCAAGGTCTTCCAGTAGAGGTAATATTCTGACAATTTTCCAGTCTATTTAGTGAGAAATTTTATACTACACTTTAAATCTTCATATGCTGTGATTCTCTTACATACCCTTATGCCCTGAAAACTCCAGTAACATGGTGTAGTTCAAATGAAATTAAATGTAAATTGTTTCAAGTTGTAATCAGTAAAAGGAGATCAGTTCCTCTGTCTCACTGCCTTTTTTATAACAGTGCAAATGAGTGCTCCAGGAACATGCACCTTGGACCCTCTATCTGAGAACTACAGTCTCCCAGCCACACCACAGGACCAGGAGGTGGATCACCACAGAGGATTAAAAATCCTAAGACTTTACTTTTGGTAACTCTGGAATTATGAAATAGTAAAACATTCTCAAAGCAAAAGGTGACTGAAATCTCTTGTTATTCTTCACTGATAGGATCACATTAGCTGGGGAGTAAGTGGTAAATGAGCATAGATGGGAAATGTCAGAACTCTCTCTGCACAACACACAATTCTGGTTTACTTCTGAGGATCTGGGCCTTAGGGTTTTCCTTTTAGTAACTCAGTTATTTTTCTATGACTCAAAGATTATTAGAATACATACAATATTGTATAGCCTCTAGTTTATTATGAAGATCCTCCCAGTACAACCATAGGAACCAAAAGCCCATTGGCCAGTCCTGCTCACGTCACCCATCTCCATGGGGATGCCAACACCACCTGTTCCTTCAGGGGCACCCAGAAAACCTATCTTTTCTCTCTCAGGCGATGGACATCTGCCAGGCTGTAGAGGTAAAGGCATCCAATTGTGTACTGTGTGTGTACTCTGAGGCAGTGACTAAGTTTTTTACTGCATAATAGTCAATTCATTTTAAGTCATCAGACAAAGAATCTAATTGGTTTCCCACTTAACAGGCGTGAATACAGAAACTGCAAAATAGCCAGTGCTGCTAAGCAGGATCCAGGTCAGTGGTTCCACACTGCCATCAGTGCTGTCAGTATTGTTACCGGGTTCAGCTCGACACTACTGTGTGACTGGTTGTAAAGGAAGCCCATTGCCCAGACAGGTGACAAAGTGCCTAATTTCCACTTCAGAAGTGAATGCTGCTTACTGGAGGCCAACTAGAATTATCTCCCCCATATTGATTAAATTTCGCAATAAATTTTTATAGTCTTCAATAAAAGACTATAAAAGAACTCACCAAAATCTTCCTGTGCCATCAGACAAGTAACTTGTTTGCCAGAAATGGATAGAGAAGAGAAAGCAGGAACCAAAATCTTAGGGCAAGTATAATGACCACACCATGGAGAATGTGGCCACCTAAGAGTCTACAGTTTTCACGGACCAGATGGACGGCCTCTCCCACGCTGCACTGGGAAGCGGCACATCACACCAAGCCCTCATAAGTTACTGTCAGTACAGGGTAGAAGCTGCTACAACTTTACACACAAATAGGGCCAGGCACAGTCCCAGCACTTGGGGGACTGAAGCAGGAGGACTCCAAGTTGGAGGTCCATCTCAAAGTAAACTAAATTTAGAAGTAAAAGTGGCAGTGTATACTTGTCCTTCAGCAAGGTTGAGTTGAAGAAAGCTGAATTCCAACAATGATTCACAACACCACTTGGGATCCAGACATGGAAGAACAGTCACTCCTTTGGGCTACCAGAGATTACCCTCTCTACAACAAAACGAACTTAGCAAAATTAAGTCAAAAGTCTACTTTTTCTTGACAGCTCAGCCAATTCTTCCCTGATGTGCTGTACAGAAACCTCATCTCTTTTCAGCTCTGCTTGCTTCAGTGCTTCCTGGAAGATCTCTTTTGCTTGTGTGTATCGTTCTAAAATAACCCAAAGAAAGGGGAGAAGAAAATATGTGTTTTCAGAGTGACTAAAGAGAACCCACTCCTCGTGAGGATGTGTATTTGGTTTACTGGGGGCTGTCTCATCATGTGTAGACAACTGGTTTCGAGAAGATGAACTTGGAGTAGGTGTCAGCTCTAGGACTTAGTGCTGTGGAATCACTAGTCCCATTTATGATGGTGGCCTTTCCCTTGGGCAAAGATTTCACAATTGTGGTGTATGCAACAGGCAATAACCCCAAGTTTATGGAAACCTGAGTAATACAGACTAGCAGGAAACTGATAATGCTGTATCATATTGAGGCTTCAGAGCACTGAGGAATTGTACCTGTGAAAGCAATGTAAGTCTGTAAAGTACTACAGAGACAGAACCTGTATCTGCAAAGTATTCTCTACCTTCATGTTGTCGTGCAGAGTTGTGGAAATTGTGTCAAGTAAGCAAAATAGTACATTAACACAAATGCATTTTCTGCCCTTATTTAGCCAACCTTTTAACTCAGGGCAGTGGCTTTCAACCTTCCTAATTCCTCATGTGGTGACCCCCAACCACAAAATTACTTCTACTTTCTAACTGTAATTTTGCTACTAATTCGTGATGTAAATCTGTGTTTTCTGGTAGTCTCAGGTGACCCTGTAAAGGGGTGTTTAACCCAACAGGGTCACAACAGTTTGAGAACTACTGATTTAGGGTTTTCTTCATTGCCATTTGCCCTCCCAAAAATTGTTTCACTTCAAAGCCCAGCAATGACTTTCTGAGAAGGCAGTCTGTTTCCGCTCTACCTACCTCTGTGTATCAAGATGGCAGCCAGATTGCTGAGCACCATGTGCAGCTCAGGGTGATTGATCTCTCTTGCCAGATCTGACGCCTTCTGCATATAAATGTAGGCATCATCAAAGTGGCCCTGTGCATCCAAAGTAGTAGCCAAGTCACTCATCAGCACAATGGTCTAGAAGAAGAAAAAGCATCCTTTACAAATACACCAACACAAAACATTAACCTGAAGGTTGTTACACTGCACCCACAGACACACAAACACAGACATACACAGTCCTCAACTTTATAAAGATTCCTCAGAATTAGAGGGGCAAACTGCAGGCACCTGTTGATCCACACTGTACTACAGACAGTGTCAGTTCCACATTCTGCTCTAGAAGGTTATGGACTTGGAGCAGGGGTGGGAGGCAGCACTGGGGAGTGCGTCTGAGCCTCCCTGCATCACTGCAGCGTTCCTGCCATGACCACCACCCCCTGGAGAAACACATCACCTGGACTTTGAAACCGAGAAAGAGATAGCTGGTGCTCCAAATTTCATTCAGGCTGTCTGAATTAAGTCCTAAATATTCCACGTTCAGTCTCATTTGTTCTATATGGTGGGCTGCAGGCATTCAGACAAAGCATCTACTCTTTACCCGAAGAATGTATTTTGCCAGAAGAAGAGATGATCTAAATTCTGCATTTAGTATTCTAACAAGGCTTTGTTTTGCCTGCTTTGAAAAACCATACAAAGTTCTGTAATAGTGGTCTTAAAAGTTGTTTTTTAAGGACTATAGCCATGGATCAGTGGTAGAACCCTTGCCTTGAATTTATGAGACCCTAGGTTTAATTCCTAGTCCTGCCAAAAAGAAAAAAATTAAAGTCCCTATTTCCTCACCTCCCACAGTAACACAGGAGGCAAAGATACTCATATGTTAACTAACATTTACTTACAAGGTTCTGACTGGTATGGAAGACAGTTCTGTAATGCAGTGATTATGGTACTGCTTCTTGTTTGTTTTTGTTTTTAGTTTTTAGAGACAGGGATTCTCTGTGGCTTTGGAGCCTATCCTGGAACTATCTCTTGTAGACCAGGCTGGCCTCGAACTCCAGAGATCCACCTACTTCTGCCTCCCAAGTGCTGGGATTAAAGATGTGTGCCACCACAGTCCGGCTATGGTACTGCTTCTAATTGGTGTGCAGAGATTCAGGTCAGGGGTAGAGCACTTGCCAGTACAAAGCCCCTGGGTCTACTCCCCAGCACCGGGGGGGGGGAGAAGATTCTCACTAGGAGTCTGTGGCCCCTGTGAAACATGAGACTGCATATTTTGAAGCTTTGAAAGTACACATTTGGTTAGACCTGTCCTGTATAAAGACTGCTGTGTAAATCACCATGGCTCATATAAAAGGGTCTACACAGAGCCAGTGACTGACCAACAATATCAAACCCTCCTTGAAACAAGTAGTGGCTGGGAATAGTGAGTCGGTGAAAAGAAAGTGTGCAGACTGCATGTAAACCTTATACCCTCACCACTGTTCAGCCTGGCCACACTGGTAACTGATCCTAGGCTCTGAATCTAGAGCCTCACTGATGCTAGGCAAGCTCTCTACCACTCTTCCCAGCCCTTTGTCTCTTTCTCCTTTTGACATGGGATCTCACTAACTTGGCCACAGCCTTGAGCCTATGACCTTAAGGCCCATCTTCAAAGCTGCACCACCAGGCCTGGCTTACACACACTATTCCTCAGAACGGCCTTCCTCCTTTACCTGTGGGTGTCTTTCTCCTTGTATTTCTTGACAAATCTGCAGGGCTTTTTCATACATTCTTTGTGCCTGTGATAGCTGCTTGGAGAATAGCAGATAGCGTGCACAAGAGTCCAAGCACATGCCAAGGAGGAGGTAGGTATTGGCTTTCTCTTCCACTAAGAAAGGAAGAAAAGCATTGTGAGAACATAACGATTATTTACAAAGGTGACAAAAGAAGCCAATCTACTTCTTCATTGTGGCCACTAGACTCCACTGAATGCTTCAGTCGTAACTACAGAAAACTATTTGGACGGACCAATGAAATGACAAAAAGAAAGACAATTAGGCTTCCTGAAATCATGGAACACCCCATCCCCATTTTGACTAGATCAAGGAGTTCACAGATTTATTCAAATATTGAATATTTTAAATTGGTAACTAGTAATCAGAAAAGATTAAGTAGCTGGGCTTGGTGGTGCACACCTTTAATCCCAGTACTTGGGAGGCAAAGGCAGACAGATCTCTGTGAGTTCAAAGCCAGCCTGGTCTACAGAGTGAGTTCCAGGACAGTCAGGGCTGTTACAGGGAGAAATTGTGATTCAAAAGAAAATAAATGGTGATTAGGATAGATTTAAAGTAGAATTTAACAATAAATAAAAGAACCATAAAAATTAGAGTATAGGAAAAACTGCAGTAAGAAACCAAGAATACTCGAAATTCTGTAATGGTCACAAGTCAAATTTAAAGGACATAATCCAATCCAATTTTCAAAGAATACGGGCTGGGCACCGACAGAACTGACTACAAACTTCACACACCTGATACCACCTGAAGAGCACAAGGCTGCAGATCTAGAAAACAGTGCCCAGTATCAGCTTTTACAAGACCTCAAAAAAATGTCGAAACCTGATGAGTGAGAATGAGTCAAAGTCCACAAAGAACTTGGAGCCGTGGATTTTTTGTTTTGTTTTGTTTATTGCCTATAGCCTAGGTTGGTCTCAAACTTCCATCAATCTTCCTGCCTCAGCCTTCCGAGGATAAAGACTATAGGCACGACCAACCAGCTATGGCTTATTAGGTAATTTTAGGTAAGAAAACTATCAGCTACCCCCTGAAGATGTCTAATTAAATTACCAGCAGAGCTAGCATTCCTTCTCCACCTTTTAAGGTTTTCAGGAAATTTACAAACGGCTACAAAGCTTTAAAAATACTACGTAACTAAGTAACACTATTACCAGTTCCTGAAGAGAGCGCTCAAAGAAAACAATGAAGCTATGGTGGATGAGCATAGTCATAGTAGTCAGAATAATGAAATAATGATAGTTAAAAAATGAAGTTTAAAAAGCAGAAATCTAAAATAATTTTGTCTTGCTTAATCATAAAAGGTCAATACCAACTTTGAGGGCAAGGCTAGAGCTTATGAAGCCCTGGGTTCGACCCCAGCACAGTACAGTCGAGATTTGGTAGCACACACCTATAATCCCAGTACTTGGAAGTGGAGGTGAGAGTAAGGAGAGTCACCCTCAGCTACAGTGAGGTCAGCATGGGAGTCATGAAACACTGTCTCATAAATTGGGGTAGGGAATGGTTTCGAGAGATGGCCAAGTATTCAAGAGTGTATGATGGACAGGCACGAAGACTGTGGAGTTCAGATCCCAGAATCCATGTGAAAAACTTGGGGCATGGCTATGTGTGCACCCCTCCCACTCCCACTCTCACCTCCCTTCCTCCAGCACTCGGTCTCCTGAATGCTGGGATTGCAGGCATGCATGCCCCACCATGCTCAGTTTAACTGTCTTTAAACGTTTCTGTATTTTCTAAATGGTCTTTTTTAGATCATACAACCATAAAATGCATTCATCAATGTAATGTCAGAAGACTAGACAGAGAACTGGGCACTTGCCTAGCATGTACAAGGGCTCTTCTGGGTCCAATACCAAACAAGCAAATAACAAGCCACAAAAGTAAAAGAACAGAGACAAGCAATTCTAGGGCAAAGTTATCACAGTTACATGTAAAGGAGAGAAGGTAAAAACTACAATTAATGAGGTAAAATGCTGGTAATGTTTTCTTTAAAAAAAATTTTAAAAATACATTTTATATTCAAGACACATTCTGAGTACACGTTTGGTTCCTAGCACCTACACTGGGCAGCTCACTCTAGCTCCAAGTGATTCAACAACCTCTTCTAGAATCTGAGGGCACCTATACTCATGTGCACACCCACTCACCTACTCACACGTTATACAGATATATAAAATTGTGTATGTATATATAGATGCACATACACAATTATATAACACCCAATTAAATAAAGTAAATCAGAGCTGGAGAAAGGGCACAGTGGTTAAGAGCAATTGCAGAGGATCCAGGTTTGGCTCACAACCACTCCAGTTCATAACTCCAGTTCTAGGGATATGGTGCCTTTTTTGGTCTCTAGACACCAGGCACACAAAGAATAAGCTTACTTAAACTCAGGACAAACCATCATATATATAAAATAAAAACAAATCTTTTTAAAAATAGATAAAATATTAAAGTTTTTAAAATGTGAATGAGGGATAAATGAAAAGCCACCATAGCTCGGCAGTGGCCCACATCTTAAATCCCAGCACTCAAGAGGCAGAGGCAGGAGGAGCTCTGTGAGTTCAAAGCCAGCCTGATTTACAAAGTGAGTTCCAGGACAGCCAGGGCTATGTAAAGAACCTGTCTCAATAAAAGAACTTCCCAAAAATAATGAAAAGGCTTCTCTGCCTGCTGTCAAGAGAAAATTTCACACAAGGTATAAAAATGGCTTAAAACATTTTTTATTACACTTATTTATGAGGGGATCAGGTGCTTGCAATGGTAGCACAAGTGTGTGGGTTAACAGAGACTTGTGGGAGTAACTTCTCTCCTTTTCTTCTGTGAGTTCCAGGGAGTAAACCAAGTTTTTAAGCAATTGCCTTTACCTTCTGAGTTATTTCATTGTCTCCAAGGGACTTTTATTTTTTTCAAGAAAAAAATTTTAATTATTTTTATTTTATTTATGTATATGGATGGTTTGCCTACATGAACATGTCTGTGCATCACCTGTGTATTTGGTGCCTCCAGAGGCCAGAAGAAGGGCCTCAGAACCCCTGGAGTTCAAGTTATAGACATGTGGCTGCTAGGAATGGAACCCAGGTCCTCTGGAAAAGTAGGCAGGGCTCTTAACCATGGAGCCAACTGTACAGGCCCATGAAATTATTTATTGAAACACGATTCTCTGAAAAATAGGAACTGTTAAAGTTAGACAAGGAAAAAAATCAGATAGTTTAATAAAAACTGAGTAAGAAGTTCAGGCCATTTAGAGCCCAGAGGGACATTTGAGGAGCATATTTATTTCTCTAAACTTTAATTATATCTTCCATATATTACTTCTAATCACAGAAAAACATATGCTACTTAAAGTCAGTGTATGAAGAAACCAAGATTTGATATAAAATATAAGCAAAGAGAATTCTCAAATGCACAGGGTACAAGAACAGCTTATTCATATACTACCTTAGCATAGAAAAGTGGGTTAAACAAGAATCTAAGTGCTACAGTACCAATCTACATCTATTAAGTAAGTATAGAAGTTCCATTAGTAAAAGATTATCTCTAAGAAAACTCGAGCACAGCAGTCCCATCAGCTTCCACCCAACCCTGCCATAGTCTGAATGTAACTGGCTCCCATAAGCTCTAGGAAGTGGCACTGTTAGGAGGTGTGGCTTAGTTGGAATAGGTATGATTTTGCAGGAAGTGTGTCACTGTGGGGGTGGGCTTTGAGGTCTTATATATGCTCAAGCCACACCCAGTGTCTCAGTTCACTTCCTGTTGCCTGTGTATCAAGATGTATAACTCTCAGCTCCTTTCCCAGCACCATATCTGCCTGCACACTGCCATGTCCCACCACAATGATAATGAACTTAACTTCTGAACGGGAGCCCAATTAACCAATTAAATATTTTCCTTAATAAGAGCTGCTGTGGTCATGGTGCCTCCACAGCAACAGAAACCCTAAGACGTACCCAGGAAACATAGGAAAGTATACAGAACTACAGCTGCTGGCTACGGGAACATCCTGAATTTCTGCTATACTGAAATTTACCTTAGTCAGCTGAGGTCATCTTCAGCACTTCCTGGAACACAATGGTAGAGGAGAAAAGCAGACTCTAAGACACTTATTTTCAAGAATATGACTGAATATTTCTGCTGGGCATAGCTGAGCTCCCAAGGGCCACAATTAGGAATTAGCTAAAACTCCAAATGGCAAGCACGGGAGCCCAGTTTCTGTTGTCTCTGTAAATGGTCTGAGGACCTTTGAAGGCCTAACTTGTGCAAAACCGAGAGCCAAGATCTGAAATCCTCACTTCATACGCAGCATACCCCACATGTACAATATAAGTATCTACATAGCATAGACATATCACTAGCATACTGTCAGTGTTCACTATGTCTTTCCTCCATTGGAAAGTCAGCTCCCAGAGGTCATATGTTGTAGAATGTTATTTTAAGGTGTGTGACTTTAGTTTATGCAGCATTTGTTTAACTCTGTGAAGCTGTGATTCTTTGCTTGTCTAAAACATCTGATGGTCCAATAAAAAGCTGAACGGCCAACAGTGAGGCAGGTGCAAGGATAGGCGGGGTTGGCAGGCAAAGAAAATAAATAGAAGGAGAAATCTGGGAAGAAGCAGCAGCAAGAAAACAAGGAGAAGAGGACATCAGGGGCCAAGCACCCAGCCAGCTATGGAGTAAGACTGAACATAAGACATTAAAGAAGTAAGAAAAGGAAAAAACCCATAGGAAAAAGGTAGCTGGGATAATTTAAGAAAAGCTGACTAGTAGCAAGCCAAGCTAAGGTCAGGCATTCATAACTAAGAATGAGCCTCCATAAATGATTTATCTTGGGGCTAGGTGGTGGGCCTCCCAAAGAGTAAAAACAACCACAACAGTCATGACTCTGTAGCAGCTCAGTTCCCTACAGAGTGGCTGGCTCTAATTTCTTTAGTAATTGGTTTGTTGAGTAAACAAATGAAAAGAATTAAAAACAGGGGAACTGAAGTGAATATGGAAGAATATATAATAAAGCTCATCAATTGTAATTACAGAACTTAAAAACATTAACACCACTATAAAAATGCAACAAGGAAAGCCATTACAAATCAGTAAGAAAATGACAAGTCACAAGGCAGGCCTGGGCAACATGACTGTGTAGGGTTGGGGGTTCCCCCATCTCATGTCATCCTGAAAAGCAAACCAGACTTCACTGAGAAAAAGAAGCAGGAAATAAGGCTAGAGGCCAAACTCAGGCTTGCCAGCTGCTAGGAAGGACCACCAAGGAAACCCAATGGCTGATGGCAGAATCAGTGCCTGTTACAAACGAGAACTGGGTAAGAACACATTATTTTCACATAGTCATTGCTGGCTTCCAAGATTATCCCTTTAAGAATGGCGACTATCAGATACCCAATAACAGATAAACTGTTTCATAAACAAAATTTACCATATAGATACACTTTAAAAGACAAGTGGTCCCCAGCACTGCAGATCTGCACAGTTCTGCTAAAGGATCTCAGCCCAATCCTAGCCTCTGAACAAATGATGCTGTAGACTGACAAAGCCCCAGGCTTCCTCACACCAGACCATGGAAAGCACTGAAATTGATCAGATCTAGAGTGCTCACTTCTGTCCTGCCAAATCTTCACTTTTTGTTTGCATTTTATGGGTACAGTCTCACAAAGCATCGTGGAATAAAACCCCAGATTTCAGCCCTTGGTGATTAAACACACATGAGCAAGTCTTCTGCTTTAAAATCGAGTTCTCTACTTGTTTTCCCTTCCTCCTCCGATTTTAGCATGAAACACTGAAGGGAACTCTCTTGGTGGATGCAGGCTTATGCTTGTTCTTCTGACTGGGAAGGTAGTTTTATCTTGTGGACCCATCCCTTCACCATTCTCCTCTGAAACAGGGTCTCCTTTATATTACCTAGGCTTGTCACAAATGCCTCAGCTCATGCGAGTGACCCTCCTACTTCGGTCTCCCAAGTTCTAGAACCATTGGGTATCTATGATCCTTCTCCTGAGCTAATTGCACTCATTAAAAGCATCCAGCCAGTTCTGGAAAAGATGCTCTTTTGGCCAAGTCTGACCTATTTCAAATGCTCTAAATCAGCAGCTCTCAAGCTGTGGGTTGAAACCCTTTGAGGGGTGTCAAAGGACCCTTTCATAGGGCTCACCTATGACCATCAGAGAATAAAGATTATATTATTAACTGTAAATACATTATGATTCCTAACAGTAGCAAAATTAAAGTAGCAAAGAAAATAATTTTATGATGGGGGAAATCACAACATGAGGGTACTAAAGGTCTGCAGCCTTACTAAAGGAAGGTTGAGAGCCACTGATCTAAACGGTCAGGCTTGACTATTTAAACCAAAGGAAACATTAAGTCAACATTATAGCCCTCGCTAGTAACACTGTGGCTTTGCTGTCAAGTATAGACTGCCCTTTTCAAAAGAGAAAAGCAAGTGATCCTTTCGTACGCTTGTCTGGAAACTTACATAAACCTTATGTTCTAATAAAACATCTTGCTGTTATAAAAAATAAACTAAACTAGGTAATTATTTAGAGGGAATTATTTCTCAGAGTTTAACACAGTAAATGATTTTATTAAACAAGACATAAAGCTCAAACTACAAGGCTGACCTGGATGAGACTAAAAGGCTTTAAGAACTCCCCCACATGCTTTGCTGAGGCTCCTACCAGGACTTAGCTGAGTTCCACCAAAAACACCCCAAGGTCAATCTCCTCCAAAATGTAGATGATATTTTAATTGTAGCAAAGGAGAAGAGGAATGTCTTGACTCGACCACCCATGTCCTCTGGACCCTGCACCAGCTAGGACACAAGGTGTCTGCTACAAAAGCACAGCTCTGCACCCGAGAGGTAGAATACCTGAGGTCCTGGATAAAAGATGGGCAGCATTGGCTGTCAACAGCCTGAACTGAAACCAGAACCAACATACCCCAACCTACAACCAAAAGGCAAGTAAGGGAATTCCTGGGTACAGTGGAATATTGCCACCTCTGGATTCTGCAATTTGCAGAAATAGCCAGCCCTCTTATGAATCCACCAAAGGAGGGGAAGGTCCCTTGATGAATAGGGGACAGACAGGCTTTCAAGGCCTTAAAACAGTTCTTCGGTAAACACCAGGGCTTGCCCTTCCAGATATAACTAATCTTTCAGTTGTTTGTAGACGACAATCAGGGGATGGCAAAGGAGTATTGGCTCAAAAACTGGAGAGACCTGTGGCCTATCGATCCAAAGATTGGACACAGTCACCCAGGGATGGCCCCCATGCTTACAAATTATCACAGCCACTGTCCTACTAGTCAAGAATGATGACAAACTTACCATGGGCCAAACTCTAGCCATCACCACCTCCCAATGAATTAATCAGAGGCCCTCTATGATCCCCAAAAAGAAAAATGTCCCAAAGATGGTTGGACCATTGGGTGGAAGCAGTAAGACAACTTTGAGGGAGACAATATTATGTCTGCCCAGGGGAAAGGAGGTTCACATGTACCACTGAAGGTCAATTTCAGCATGACCACTGGGGATGTGAGACCTGGGCTCCAGGATGGGGAATCAATAGTGATGAACACAGATAATCACATAGAAGAAAACTCTCTCTGTGTTGTTCCCAGGACATGCAATCCCACCACAATTATCCTTAAACATTGGGATTTGTTTCTCCCTTTTAGATGGGACACAGGGCTAACCTGGTGAATCAGAACAGACAAGATAGGCAAAGACCCAGGAACAGAATTCACCATCTAGAAAACTAGCTTTGCCCAGTCCTCCTAGACCAAAAGGGCCCCTGATAAAATAAAAGATCAGCCTCTTCTCCTCAAAAAGGAGTCCCAGACCTATGAGGCACCAGCCATCACCAGACCTAAGGGACCCAGCCATGATTAGACCTATGGGGCCCAGTGGACCCAAGGAGTCCCAGCCATCTAAGGGACCCCAGCCATCACCAGACCCAAGGAATCCCAGTCATCACCACATCTAAGGGACCCCAGCCATCACCACATCTAAGGGGCCCCAGCCATAACCAGATCTATGGAGTCCCAGGCATTAACAACTCCAATCCCATGGTCAATGCCCCCCCTTCCACCTTCAGATACTGTTCTGCTGGAGAAATCACCCATGCTTGGGATAATCAATGCTACATATGCTTATTTGAATGCTACCCATCCTAACCCCACAATGGATTGTTGGCTCTGGCTAGACCCCCAAACCTCCCTTTTACATTGGGATTGTCCTCAAGGAAGGTACCCCATCAACTCTAACTGGTCTGGGAAGTCCTTCTGTATATGTATTGCTTTTATTGGTTAATGAATAAAGAAGCTGCTTTCGGCTAATGGCTTAACAGAATATAGCCAGGCTGGAAAAGATAGATAGAGTAGGCAGAGTCAGGGAGAAGCCACGGAGCTGCCAGAGGAGAAAGACGCAAGCCACCAGCCAGAACCTTGCCAGGAGCCTCATGGTAAAATATAAAATATAAAATAATAGAAATGGGTTAATTTAAGATATAAGAGCTAGCTAGCNGTCCTTCTGTATATGTATTGCTTTTATTGGTTAATGAATAAAGAAGCTGCTTTCGGCTAATGGCTTAACAGAATATAGCCAGGCTGGAAAAGATAGATAGAGTAGGCAGAGTCAGGGAGAAGCCACGGAGCTGCCAGAGGAGAAAGACGCAAGCCACCAGCCAGAACCTTGCCAGGAGCCTCATGGTAAAATATAAAATATAAAATAATAGAAATGGGTTAATTTAAGATATAAGAGCTAGCTAGCAATACACTTAAGTGGTTGGCCAAGCAGTAATTTAAATAATATAGTTTCTGTTTGATTATTTCAAGTCAGGGTGGTCTGAAAACAAACTAGTGGCCTCACCCAACACCTAATAGTTCCCCTTGCATCCTCCAGAGATCCATGCCCAACCTAACTTTGGGGGACCTCCAGGGAGAGGAAATGTTTTAACTCTTTCAACTACCCTCTAGCAAATATCACTCTACTCCTCAATTTGTACAAACTCCAGCACTTAAGCCTCCCTAACACCAAATGGGCTGCCTTAAACCAAACTACCCTCTTGGTAGCCCTCCATCAACTTGGTTTGCCTGTATTTTTGGCTTGACACCCTGCCTCTCCCTAGGACATTTCTCTGAGAAGGACAAGCCTGAGCTTTGTGCATTAGTTCATATTGTGCCTCAAGTCCTATACTATAAAGGGGAGGCAGGGAGAATGTATATGGGGACTACAGGCTTATTCTGCACTAGGAGGACACCTCCTATACTTGTCCCCCTCCTGATAGAGGCAGGATTGCAGGGTTTACCACCTGCGGGACATCAGTCTTAATCACTGGCGAATCATAACTTGCATGTCCTAAGCAAACAAACCAACAGAGACATCTCCCACTTCCATTCTTCTATGTCTTTTCTAGAAAATCAAGTTGATATACCGACTGAAGTGGTCCTGTAAGACTGCCGTGGCTGGGCCTACTACTTTTCTTTAGGGAGGGAGGTGTATGCATGGCCCTGGGAGAAACACACTGCTTCTATGCCAACCATTCACGTGTTATTAGAGACCCTAATAAAAGAAAATCTCCTTACTAGGAAGGAGGAAAGAAAACAAAGTACCAACTAGTATGCATCACCTTTCAACTGGTCCCAATTGACAACCATCATCAATGTGTTCCTTGTTCTAATGCTTGTCACCTACGTTATCTATGCCATTGCATGCCCTGCTCAAGATCACACAGGCACTGTCAAGCTCATGATTCTAAGGGCACAGCACAACCCCCTATTCAAGCCCCTAGATGAAGATTCATTTCATTAGTCATAAGACAAGAGGGAATGAAGGGAGCAGACAAAAGAAGCTTGACTTTAGACTCCATTATACCTGAGAACTTTCCAATGGCTGAATAACCTCCTCCCTTAACCATAGACACCGTCGCTATGCATCTTTAGTTCTCTAGAAACATTATGGCTGTCCTTAACAACAGATGGAACAAATGAATCTGATTGGTTGGACTGAAAAGTTTGCATTGTATGTTGTAGATGAAGACTGTACTTTCTTTTCCTGGTCACCCATACCCAAATAATCACACAGAAACTATATTAATTGCAATACTGTTTGGCCTATTAGCTCAAGCTTATTAACTAGCTCTTACATCTTAAATTAATACATAATTCTTACCTATATTTAGCCACCTTTTCTCAGAATAGCATTCTCTGACAACTGCATCTCTGCCTTTCCTCTTTCCAGAATTCTCTTAGTCTGGTTGCCCTGCCTATATTTCCTGCCTGGCTACTGGCCAGTTAGTGTTTTATTAAACCAATACAAGTGGCAAATCTTTACAGTGTACAAGAGCATTATCCCACAACAGTATGTTGGTTGACAATTATGGAACATACAAGGAAAGTCCTTAATCTTTGATTTCTGACTGGTGGAAATTTTAACTATAACTTGGCAACAAATGTTTATGATTTTTATGCTTATAAACCCGCTTCTGCCCCTGTTCAGGACTGTCAGGGGAAACAAGGCTCCCAAGTCCTTGTCCTGCAGGTCTGATCCATCGGTGAACTGTGTGATTTAATAACATCTTTGGAACCAATAAGTGTTGTTTCTCTCCTTCCTCATAGCACATATTGAACTAGGTATAATAAAATCTCCACAATAAAATGCTCCACAGAAAAAGCAAATAGCAGGAAGTAACAGTATGTCATTCATATAAAGTTTAAAAGCACATTAGCCCTTCTATGTATTGCATACACACACACACACAAAATAGGTAAACAAGAATAAATTAAGGACAGTAATTATACCTGGGCAGGCAACAAAACAAAAGACCCTAAGGCAACAAAGTAAAATACTGAAATTTGTCAAGGTGGGATACTAAAGATTTTCCATTTCATTCTTCTGGAGAGCTCCTACTTCAACACAAAACAGAAGGAAAACAGAGAGCTGCCTCCAGGTCTGTAAGGACAAACACAAACCAAAGAAGTCTCAAAAATATGACAAGAAAGGCTAAGAAAGAAAGAAATTAAACCACAGCTTTGACACAAGACAGTGAAAACGTACTCAGCAAAGTCTGAAGATTATATATATAAACTAAAATCTGTGAGAATAACTAGAGAGAATCTGTTTTTCTGGTGAGGGATAGTCTGCGATAAAGAGACCTGGGATTCTTAAGTGGTTATTAGAAATATGGACAGTCAGTGGCTGGGCTTGGGGCAGGAAAAGGAGCTCACAAAAAACTGATTTTGTAAAAAGATCACTATAGAATCTCATCTAGAAAAACTAGACAAAATGAGTAAGGGCAGAGAAACTGGACAGCGCTCATTATAGACCAGTCACACATTCCACCCAGTACCTAGCAGGCATGAGGTCCAAGGTTCAACTCCTAGTACTCAGAGAGATCCCAAATATAACATTCGTCAGGGCAAACCTCATCTGAGCAGATGCCAGGAAATCCAAAGGGCTGAGCACATACAGCAACCTATCTGTCACACGAGAATACGTCAGGATGAACAGAAGGAAACTTGGAAAATAATCACCTTCCTAAATATCTTAAGCTACCAAGGAAAGTATAAGAAAAACTACAAAATACTTGTAAATGAACAAAACAAAAATGTATCAACATTTGTAAAATGCAGGTTAAGTTAGAAAAGAAAAATCTTAAATCAGTAACCTAATTTCTCATGTAAGTTAGAAAAAAAGAGCAAAATAGGTTCCAGATGGGAACAATTACAACAGAGATTAAAATAAAAATAACACACAACACAGGAAAACAGAAAAAGATTAATGAAACCTAAAACTGCCCCTTTGAAAGTCTAATAAACCTGACAAAAGCCAAGAAAAAAATATGGCTCACTAAGCGGGCTGTCACACTGAGAGTGGTAAACACAATCCAGAACTTCCCAGCAGGCTCAGAACTCGCAGGGAGTGTGTGCTATAGTCAGTTTTAGAGCTGGGGTGGGCCACTACTCATAGTTCACTGATAAGGAAACTGAGAACAAAGATGTTAAACTATCTACCCGAGTAACAGATGCTTAAAACTCAACCTCCAAGTTTTAACACTCATGAAACCAAATACTATACTCCAAATACTTTACTTTTCACCAGTATTTTGATTTAAAATATGAAAACAAATGAAACTCTGGAGGGAAAGAAGGAATCAATGTGAAAATTACTGTATAACTTTCTTCTGAGAAAGCAACATTTCAAATTCATCCACTCACACATTTGTTTATTGTTATTATTACTATTACTATCATTGTTTTGTTTCTCAGGACAGAATTTCTGGCTGTCCTGAACCTCACTCTGTAGACCAGGCTGGCCTCGAACTTAAAGAGATCTTCCTGCCTCTGCCTCTCTAGTGCCACCACGCCCTGCTCATTCTTGTGCAAGGTGGCTCAGTGAGTTTTATTAATGCTTGGTGTGCTTGGTATTGCAGAGTTCAATCAAGAAAATTGAGGGTGTGGGGGCTGAAGAAATGGCTCAGTGGTTAAGAGCACTTGTTCAAGAGGTCACAAAGTTCAGTTCCCAGCACCTATTTTGGGGAGTTCAAAACCCTTAACTTCATTTCCAGGACATCTGATACCCTTGGCCTCCACAGCTGCCCATGCATAAGCATCTGGCATAAACCCATAAGTCACACATACAAATTAATCTTCAGAAAACAAAATAACAGAGGGCTGGCTGGCAAGGTGGCTCAGTGAGTAAAGGCACTTGCCACTAAGCCTGAAAACCAGACTTTGAGAGCAGAGAAGGGCAGAATGGAGACGTCGGCTCCCACAAGTTATTCTCTGACCTCCATGTGCTCCCCATGGCATGCGTGCAACACACAAAATTAAAATGGAAGAAATGTGAATGTGTAAGTAATAAAGGAAAAAAAGGGGGCTGGAGAGATGGCTCAGTGGTTAAGAGCACCGCCTGCTCTTCCAAAG